>JAJJWO010000596.1:0-73309 GCA_021655895.1 Fusarium sp. NRRL 66739
AATTTAGTCTTATAATTATAGGCATTAAGATAATTGGCTAAAGGGTAGTTAATAATAGTATAGACTAAAACAGCTATTTTATAATTAAGAGATTAATATTATTAAGGTAGATTTTATAGTTAAAAAGTAAGATATATATAGTTATAGATATAAAGTTATTTAATATATAGAAAAGGCTGGCCTTTCTTATAATAAAGTTAATATTAATAACTATATAAGCATTAAGATATAATACTTAAATTATAGATAAATTATATTCTTTACTAAAGTCAGAAACTGTATTGTTATGCCAGTCTAGATAGAAAAATAGCAAAGGAAATATCTATAAATAATAAAAGAAATTTCTTAATTATATAATTTAATATATATAAATAGTAAGATAGATATATATAAATAGCACTACTTAAAATTATATGGTAATTTAAACTAAATATGATTTCTTTTGAAACTATGACATAAGGGTATTAAGAAAGCCCACTAATCAGACACGCTCGCTGTCATCCGATCTCACAAGCGAGTGAAACATCTCCCCTGCTTATTTCAAGTCCACCCTAGTCTACCCGTCATGCCCTGCTAGGAGAAGCGCTGAAACTTCCGATATAAAACGAGATTGTTTCCGGCCAAGCAACTACATTATATACAGCCTACTTTCGTTTCAACCAAACACATTCTCTATTCGACTCGTTATTGTATACATTTGACCCCCTTACCTTCTATCTTTTCACAGCCTGGAGCAGAAAGGAACAACTCAACATGCGTGCCTCTTCCTCTTACTTGCTACTCTTCACTGCCGCTGGCGGCGCCCAGGCCGCTGCGTGGTCAGGGCAATACAAGTTCGGAAACATGTTCTACACCGGGCCTACCAAAAACGGTGTAACTATCACCAAGGCCACCTATTCTCTGGTACCTCCCCCTGTACCATGTGGCTACGCGACCAGTGGCGGCAATGAAGAGCTTGCTTTCTGGATCGGTATTCAGGACGACCCTACAGGCAAAGATGTCGCCCAGGAAGATTTTGTCCAGCCGCTGCTCAACTGGGCTCCCGATCAGCGGCTTACTGGTTGCAATACAGACAACAAGCAGTGGTGTGTTGCTGCTAGTACCTACACCCCTAAAGGCCAATTTAGCCGGGCCTTCCAACCCATCAAGGCCGGTGCCCAGCTTGACTTCGAGCTGGTTTCTGGCTCTGAGGTAAAGCAAACCGTGTCTTCTGGAGGTAAGGTTATCTCGACACAGAGCAACGCTGCTGGTATGAAGCCTGCCGTCTTCTACGGAGCCAATGAATGCTTTCTTCAGACTTGCGGAACCCTGAAGCAGTATACATGGGAGAATATCACCATTCACTTGTCCGCCGCGGATCCCCAATTTGGCAAGACTCTGTCACTCACGGGTGCGACTAGTGATGGCTTCACCACCTCGGACGGTGGTAAGACGTGGACGAATGCTGGGATCACTATTAACAAGGACTACCTGTACTCGGATGACCAGAAGCACGAATGCAGCTGAGTTGGTCATCGAGTATAGATTTGTGAACCAGAGATTGTACTTGTTTGTGATTTAACTGTATTTATATATTGTGCTTGGGTCAAATGTTGAATTGTTCTAAACAAGATTAGAATTCACCCGGTCTATGATACTGAAGAATAACCGATGTATCTAGCTACCTGCAGGCCAGGGATCCCTTTACTTCCTGGGAAGTAAGACACTATTTAAATAATTGAACTATATTACTGGACTAAACTAGACCAAAATCCAGCGTGCAATTAATGTTCAGACACCATCTTCAAGTGATACTTTTACACCCCTCCTGCGGAAAGCAGGAGGAGTATCCAAAACCATTGAATCATACAAGACCCAGCCGGCTAGCATTTATCTTCCATTTTATGTCGCCTACCATGCCTTATTTGACCCAAAGCCTTCTCCGTTCTGCGTACAGCCAAGAATAAGGTCCTATACAGTACTCCTCGATACGATGTCATATACTCAGTGTCGTCGACGATTAAGCAAGACGTAAAAAGTCAGTACTGTCCTTGCCAAACCCAACGCACTCTACATTTTCATAGTTATTATAAATCCAGGGCTTATACCTCTGTCGTCACTCAGTAATTGGTTGTCAGATGTAGTTCCAGACTTTATCGTTTCAGCTGTACTATAGTTCTATGCTTTTATAAAAGTCTGTTTTAGGCTCCGCCCCATGGTTATAAAGTCATCTAATATAACTCTTTGGCCGAGTAAAAGCCAAACGCTGACTCAGGGCTCATAGTCACATCATTTTATGTCAGAGCATATATGAGATTGTGCAGGTGGAAAAGTCCTACTCAGTCATGATAGACAAATCTCGAAACTGAACAGTCAATGATCCGCCGTCTACACTTCCGTCACCCTTTGGCATGCAAGCGGCAACGCCAACCCACAGTGTATTCTGCGTTTCAGTATCAAACACCCAGGTCAACTTTCTCAAAGGCATCCTCTGTCCATCAGTACCAGTCACGTAGATCCAGAGAGAACCATTCGACTTTTCCATCTCAAAGGTGGCACTGTTTTGGCCTAACAGGACAAGACTCCAGTCTGAGTATGGCTTCCCGGCAGCCACAGAAGCAAACAATTGCTTGTCCACGTATTCGATACCAGCTTTGATCCACGTGCCTGGCGGTGTCTCGAAGCACTTTTGACCATGACTGTTGGTGACTGGGTTGGATTCAGGCATAAAGAAGATGAGGCCTCCTTGCGCGTATGGAGTTTGAAAGTCTGCGGAGACTGTGACCTTTGCGCTTTTGAACGAGCTAAGGGGTATCGGAGTTGCATAGATGGGCCCGTTGAAGTCGTTGCGGCCACCAGCACAGGGAGGCGTTCGCCAGACATCCGGTCCGGCGGTAGCTACAAGCTCGAAGGCCTCTGACAATGGATCTGCGGGAAGACGAGATTGGGCGTCGGTTCCTGAAAACAGAGCGAAGGCCATGGTTGTGTGAGGAGGTAGAGTTGTGAGATATGGTGATATGACAAGAAAAGTGGTTGTCAGTTCGTAAAGAGGGGTGCGGAACGGAGATTTGATTATCCTTGTTCCAAATCAAAAAGTAGTCGCAGCTTTTCCAATCGACCCTGCTTATGAAGATGTTGTCGGTTTTGGGCAGTATTGTCGAGATGATGACAGAGCTTTGTTGTTTCCAGTCTGAATTAGTTATTGGCTTTGTTCATCACTCCATGTCAGCCAAAATGGAAACTCCGATGCTAGATTTGTTTACCCAGACCTCCTCAGGGTTGAACCTCGCCTTGTCGAGTACTCGTGGCAGTGCTCACGTGCTGCGTAATAGAATAGACTAGAGACCAGCTCAATAGTACTGACATTTATAATCACCGCGTTCATCTCAATAACAGTTCTTTTGTGGTTATAGGCGATGTTCTATAACCATTCGTCATGATTTATTAATTCGCTAGAATAATAGACTTTTACAACTTGGATGTGCTCTCCTCACGGCCCTTGAGGTTCAGGTGGGGGGTATCATTGGCGGGCCGAGTGACGGCGTAGAAAGCAACGCCATGGGTTCTGGTTGAGAACTATAAACGGATCAGCAAGTGTCAAAGGATACAGTAGAATGGAGTAGAGGGGACTAACCTGAGCCTTGGAGCCAACGTGGAAGAAGGCCCAGTCTCCAGCAACGAGGTGGTGGGTGATGCCGGTGGCCTCGTCCTATATACTATCAGTATCGCGTATAATCAAGTCCAGGCCTCATTGAATCCTTACAGTGACGTCGATCTGGCCGCTGAGAACGTATTTGGTCTCCTCATAGTCGTAGTCTCCGTATCGTGTGGGACCAGGAACAACCTTGTAGAATCCAGTGGTGAAATAAGCAGGACCCTCCCTCTTGCTCTGGATAGAGTGGAAGTCGGCGATCACTGCACACTGGCCATCAGGGATTTCGATCTTCTCATGGCCGGCACCCTTGATGATGGTGAGAGGGACGATGTTGTTGTTAGACACTGGAGATAGATGGGTTAGAACATGACGTGGTAGTCAAGGGACAACAAGTGTATCTTACTGTTGGCGGATATGAAGAGAGATTGGAGATGAAGTAAACAAACAGTAGAAATGTAAAAAATAGCTCTTGGGCTTGTTTATATACCAAGTCAAGGCGGAGCATTCTCGGCATATACTGGCGTGGGGGAAATGCAGGGGAAATACGGGAGACGGCTCCGGGGCCGTAGCTCCGTGCCTCAGAGTTTCGCCTCGAGGCTATTCAGCTGTCCACCAACTCCAAAACAAGTTAGTACTCATTACTAATGATGGATCGGAACTCATCACGTCACATGATCGGAACCCTGCGGCCCTTGACCGGAGCTTTCGGGAGGCGGTGAAATCATTAGCCTCGGTGAGAGCTACTTTCCAGCCTCTCAAGCCAATAGCAGCGTTGAATGACGTGATCCGTCTCTGCCTCAAGCGTACGTCAGCAGGAAGCTATCCGCAATTATCTCCCGAGAGGGCCACGACAAAACAGACCGCCGAGTAAGCCATCTTCTCCTTTGCATCTTGTTTGATGCCATTGCGATTCACACTGCAGATGCACGCCATCATGAGCAGTTGTTCCCCAAGGCAAATACCTTCTCTAACCTCAGCGCCGGTCTCGGCGAGTTTGTGTGGCGGCCTGGAATCAGCGACTGGCTAGACCAGGTCAAGTACTCGACCCTTGCATGGGACAAGCTTTGAATTCGAGATGATAAAGTCCTGTTCCAAGTCAAGAAAAATAGAGAGATTCGTGGGAGTATTTAAAATGTTTTTGAGATGCTCGAGGTTCCTTAAACAATCGAGGTGACAAAACATTATGTCTCTTCAACATCAAAGAGTCGTCGATCTCAATTCCTCGAGCTACCGCAGTTCATACTCCAAGCACAAAGATGACGATTCCTATCATTTCTCGGATGACTCGGACCGGACTGTACGCAATCATTCCTTGGACTGAATCGTATTCTGGCAAACGACAAATCCTTCATTACCAACTGGCAAGAAACTGCCCTCTACTTCCAGAGCCGGCACACGGCTAACAAGACAACTAACATGGTCTTTGTGTTGGAAAAGATACAAAGACTCTCCAAGTATATCATACAGCATACCGGCCACAATAACAGGGTGGCTGCGACCGGTGCAAGATCCCAGGCTTGAGTCTTACTTAAACGAGAGGCACCCTGGCTACACACTTCGGATATAGCCAGTGGTTAATGCGGTTTGCCCAGTACTTACGTTCAAGAGATCTTAGACGATTACCGTGTGCCGCAGAAGTCCGGAGAATAGTATTATAAAGACAGTATACAACTCGGAAGTGGGTATTTCGCGTACTGGGTCCTGGCATTTAAGACGCAATCCTTCTCAAGTAGGCTTGTAAGTGACATGGTTTCTTACGTTGACAAAGAACATAATTTATCAACAATTTAAGCAATATATCCCAATGCTCACACAATTGCCAATGCTTTAGTAGGCTTCAAAATCCGGATGATGCTCTACAGTTTGCGAGAGCATCACAGCGTGAAATCCTTCATTGGCCATTTTCAGATTATGTGATGGGAGCCCTGTAGGGCTGAGTTAGTGAGGTATGTGGTAAGGGCTCATCTGGGGCCTTCTCTATCCATTGACCTTGGAGGTGACAGATGCCACAGCTGTCTAATTTCTTCATTATCCTATGATTAGTGCTGACTAGTAAGAGCAAAGTAGAGCCCGGAGGCGCATTGGGCCAAGGTAGGGAAAGAAGCCGCACTCTAGTGGCTTTAAACCTCAATCAACGAAGCCCTTCCTGAGTGATATTAGAAGCTCTGACTGGCGCTGATGATGGTCAGTTCTTTCCGTTTGATTACGCAATATGGCTGACAACTTGTCTAATGCCCGTGTACCTTTTTTCAACTTTTGTGGCTGCAGCTGTAAAGAGTAATTTGGAGGCTAGGGTCCTAATAGATTAACTTTCAAGTCGAAATAAAACTGACAGGCATAACCCTGAATATCCAGTGAGCCTATGAAAACAACCTTTGAATCTTTTATCATCGACCCATTAAATCCTCTATTACTCACCAATACATTCCTTCCACTCTTCAGCCTGTAAATACACTTGGTTGGTTATTATTCTGTGAATATCATCACCTGTTTTGCCTCTCTCTCATAAGGGTCAGCATCAAGCCCCGTTTGGGATATGCTTGACGCTCTTCCGCGTTCAGTTTCCTTCTCTATTGTTGCATTCAAGAGCTTAGAGCCACTTACTCAATGAGCTATATCAAGCCTTCAAATCACAGCCAAGATTGAAGAATCAAGGACGTAAACAGATCCCCTGTTCCCACCACTTAAACGAGGGTACTATAACGGTGCCTCAACCTTGAGGCCTGGCGTGGCGTGGCTGTTTCCCCTGCATTTATTGCTCACCAATGAGTGAATACATGTGCCTGGCCCCTGGTGCATTCATCGTTCCCTGATGCTCAAGCTTCAGCTAAAAGACGGACATGCAGCCAAGGTGATGGCTCACCAATAATTTCGGAGCTCACTTAGTTACCGTCAGCCTCAACTGCATCGCCAAGTCAGTTGATCAGCGACAATCTCCACAGACTGAGGGGGAGATCGGCTCTTGGTGTAGCCGATCAACTTTAGCGTCAGGGGAACAAGGTTCTAGACCACACACGAGTCTTAGCGTAAATTGCGTTCTGCAAGCCACTAACTCGGCTATACGAAGACTTGATGATATTGCTCCAATCATAACTCATAGTAAACGTGCTCAGCTAAGCCGGCGCGCGCGGTTAAATGCGCTGTGACAAGATATTGTCAATGAACAGGTGCCCCTGATCATGCCAATTACTTGACAGTTGGGTGCAAGGTATGACCATCTGGATAGCATTTAGCAACAAACACTGGCTTTTGAAGGGGTTATGCAAGATATCTTGATTATACAGAAGATAGTGCCTTTGATCATTCATGGATATCTTCGCTTAATAACATGTTAGATAAAGTTGCCCATAACCCTTGTATTTCAGAGTTTGCTTGCTTATACCAACTAGCTAGAAACTAGCCAATACGCCGCTGAACTATCGGTTTGCAAAAATAGACATCATACAACTACTAATCAGCCTTGGTGCAAGCCAACAATAACTGCCGCCATAAGCCACCAAGCGAAATTATGGCAACATCTCTAGGCGCCTATTACAGGTGCATGTTATTTTCCGCGTCACTAGATTGGTGCACCTTGATCGTCAGACTAGCATAAAAGATCAGACATCCAGTCCTCAATCGCTTCTTTTTCTCTTCACCACTCACTCACTCCTCTCCGGTCTTTACCTCTCCTTTCTCCACGCTCCCTACCAAAGAGACACGAGTCTTTAGCTCTTTTTCATTCTTTCAGCAATACCTTGCAGTATCCGTCAACATGAAGCTGTCTGCTATCACTCTTCTTACCCTTGCCACTGGCATCATCGCGGCCCCGGTCGCCGAGGCTAGCAAGGACGCTGCCTATGCCAGCTACGAGGCTCCCAAGCAAGTGAAGCACTACGGTGGTGACCAGAAGCCCAAGGCCAAGCCTCAGCCTAAGCCTCACCCCAAGCCGGAGTACCCTCACCACGAGAAGCCCAAGGCCAAGGCTCATCACCAGCCCGCGTACCCCAAGCCTCAGCAGCCTAAGCCCTACCACAAGCCTGAGCACACCAAGCCCAAGCCTCATCCTAAGCCAGAGTATCCTCAGCCTCACTACGAGAAGCCCAAGGCCAAGGCTCACAAGCCTGAGTACAAGCCTAAGCCTGTTCACCACGAGAAGCCCAAGTACACCAAGCCTCAGCAGCCCAAGGCCCCCCACAAGCCCGAGTACAAGCCTAAGCCTGTTCACAATGAGAAGCCCAAGTACAACAAGCCCGAGTACAAGCCTAAGCCTGTTCACAACGAGAAGCCCAAGAACTCTTACCCCCAGCCTGGCTATAGCTACTAGGTGGTTCGTTGGATGGAGTGAGTAAAAGCGAGGAGATATTTTATTCTTTTGCAGCCTGGTGGGCTTTGCTTAACTTAATTGGTCGAAGAGTGTTTTATGGACGATAGTGCTCTATTGTAATTTTTAATGTATTTGTGCTATGAAGCTATTTTACCTCATATTTGCATGATCTCCCAACTTCGGAAATGTCTCAACGAGCTTCCTAGCAAGATTCTTTACTTCAATCAGGTTGTCCAGTGTGTCTGAATATTTCAAGTCACTATGATGTCTTCTCCTGCACGTTAGGAACTATCAATCTCTGTCAGTGTGGACCTTAAGTGAGGATAACTGGTTAGAGGTCCCTAGTTATCAATGCAGCATCTGGATACTGGTTGTTACCTCTGGAGAGAATAGAAAAAGAGTCAGCCAGAGTGCTTAGAACCACATTCCACGCAATACAAGGGATCCAACTGTTCTGCGAGTCTTTCCCTATATCCCTAACGAATCTTGGCTTATTGGGATATTCCGCAATACCAGATAGATTAGTTGCGCTCAGGGGCCGTATAACGTAGGGATGTACGTCTTTTGCACAAGTCGATGACCACGGCTTAAGTATCTCGCCTACTGTAGTGTTGGATTTGACCTTGGTGAAAAGGAAAACTAAAAGAACTACCCTTTAAGTACATACACCAACATCTTCTGACTCTTTTGAAATTGGCACGCCCGATGAGAATGATTCTTGACCCCTTTTCTCACGGTCAAGCGAACACCGGAACGATCACTGGTGCCAGTTGGGACAATGCCGCAATTACTGTAGTAGAAGTCTTATTTCTTGAACGAGCAAAGAGAGAAACAAAGGTTCCTCTTGTTGGCGCAGATTAGATGCCAAACACTTGAGCTTTTATGGATTCTATTATGCACACTTTGTACGCAGCAGTCAAGCAATGCGCAAAGGTTAACTCTGTATTTTATTCTAGTAACTGAGACAGATCGTACTCGTGTAACTGAACCATGGGGTTGTGCGCCCTATGGAAAATTGATAACATACATTTTTGAGTTATACCGATATAGAGAATGCCAGATATCATTTCATCCTGGCGTCTTTCAGTGATCCATTTAAGAACAGACCAACTATGGCCATTGATCCCGGTCCCTGGGAGAAAGTCGAGCTCCTAGGAGACAGGCTACTTCGCACTGAGAGTGACTATGGACATGTAGTTAACTACACTGCCCGAGTTTAAAGCTCACAGTGTTAAACATCAAAAGCCAGCGACGATTTGTTTAACTTGGCGCTTGCGAGATATTTTCGCTGCACATGTTATATAACTATTTAAACAACCCTCATTGCAGTCCAGGTCTACTAAGACAATACTAGGCTATAGTACAATATTTACAAATTATACACAACATCCCGATGTTGCATACAGGAAAGTCTAACAAGAGAGGATTTTGGCTACTGCGGCCTCGGCAGCAACCATGACGATGGTCTGGCTGTTACCGGTGGGGAGATCGGGATGGATGCTAGCATCTGTAATGAACTAGAGTTAAGAGTTAGTATGTGAACAATAGCGAGCAGATTATTCAACTTACCAGGTTATCCATTCCGTAGACCTTTGCGTTGGTGTCAACCACAGACGAGCCGCCTCGACGACCGTCATCAGTACCCAACTTGGCCGTACCGACGTAGTGGTTACCGTTGGCGAGCGCCTTGATAACTGCTGAAGTGTTGGTGAACGACTCAAGCTCGAAACCGCTTGAAGACTTCTTGATGGAGTCGGCGAACTCTTGAACAAAGGCAGTGGCAGCCTCGGTGTCTCCCTTGGTTTGCAGGTAGGGCTTCTGTTCAAACACAGTCTTTCCATCTTCACCCAGACCCAGCACGCCAGATGATGTCAAGCCGTGTGTCATGTAGACTTTGATGGAGGCAACACCATCACCAGAGGCAGAGCAGGATCCTTGGAAGTATCGTGTGATGCCGTCGGATCCCTTTTGCGAACTGAAAAAGATTACGCGGTGTCGGCCCTGAGTCAAAACGCCAGAGGACTTGTCCTCGTAAAGCTTGATGTTGTGGGTGTCGGTGCCATTCAAGACACTGTCAGTATCAAGCATACCCCATTTACCATTTGTCTTGACATCGAATGAGAAGATGGGATGGTCCTTGAGGTTCTCGCCAACCGGCAGTTCGATCCAGTTCCTCTGTGCAGGAAGAGTCACTCCCGTCTTCTGGGCAGTCAGGATCTGCTTCTTGGGGCCGATGCCCGAGTTGAACAAGAGACGAGGAGTTGAGAGAGCTCCAGCTGAAAGGACGACTCGGCCACCTCTCGAAAGCTTGATGATCTCCTTGTTGCCCTCGGCGGTTTTAACTTCAACGCCGGTGGCTCGCGAGCCTGACCGGACAACTCGGATCACCTTGGTGCCAAGTCGGAGAGTGAAGTTCTCACGCTTCTGAGCAAGAGGAAGGTAGGTCAGGACTGGACCAGCTCGCAGTGCGTCCTTGACGTTCCAAGACGGCCAGCTGTAGACTTGGTGCTTTTCGTTGGGTTGTTTGATCATATCAACCGGCTTCCAGCCCAGCTTGTCGAAGAAACCGGACAGAGTCTGATACAGGCCGACATCGTATCGCTCTCGGTCTTCGGACGGGACTAGAGTGCCTGGGTTGCGAGCATACAGTCTCTGAGCAGCCGGTGCGATGCTGTCCCACTTCCAGCCCTTGGGCCATTTGTCGTTGAAGTCGTGCTCGGGCGGGTGGACAAAGACTAGGTAGTTGATAGTAACACCACCTCCAAGAACACAGGCTGCCAGTCCGGCTGTGTCATCGCACATGTATTCGTTCCAAATATCGAGGCCGCCAACAGCGGATGAGAGAGCGGGGACGTCGATAGGTGTGAGAGACTTGTCCCATGTGAGTGTGTGGTTGGAGCCAGTTGCGACGGTTGGGCCTGGGCCACGCTCGAGCAGCAGGACCTTGTTGTTGGCCTCGCTGAGTCGTTCGGCGGTGATAAGACCAGCAGGACCACCGCCAACGACGATATAGTCGTAGGTAGAATCAGAGGGGTTGCGGGTGGCTGATGCCGCCAAGGTAGCCCAGCCGAGGGCCGAAAAGCCCGAGAGAGTTGAGAAACGCATGATGAGCCTTGAGATGTTGGGATTGATGGCTAGCAAGGAGAAGTTCAGTATGAAGGAAAGACTCTTGGTTACTTATAAGCCCGTCGGCTGAAAATCTGACAGTCCCTCCCCACACACACACCAGCTATATGCCGACCTCCAAGACCCTTAGCGCATAATGCAGAAATCAAGGATTCTACAGTGTCTTTGCCCCCACAGATTGTGTACTACGTAGTAGTGCAACGACATGGGACTGACTCGATCGAAGCGTTGAATGGTCAGGATGTGCGGCAACGACTCCGCAGAATTCGTCCATGACGGTAATTAGGTTCTCGGCCAAGCCGTTTAAACCGGTCTTTACTCCACCTCTCACCCCGTAGACTCTGCACCAGGAGACTGGTACACTAACGGCACACACGTCATTATAGACTTAGACTTTGGAGCGTATTTTAGAAACTAGGTTGCGGCAAAGAAACTGGTTAAGACAAGAAAAGCTCAAGGCCTTAGTCATGATTATCTGAGTCGACAAAGATGATGGAAACAGTTAGTTCTGATGCTGAAACGGACCTTAGCGTATCTTGGTCCTCTTCGCCGAAATAAAATGAATGTGGGCTCTTATTTCGGCACTTGTTAACTTACCCGCACTTGATTTGCTTATAAATGTCTTATCTGATCTTTTGTCGGCAAACCGGCAAACAAAACCGAATTCGTCCTTCTTGTACCGGCGGGTGGAACAAAAAGTGTCGATATTTTATAGCCATGGATATACGTACATACGGACTTTACTCCAGTGGTGTTTTATCGATTATCTGCAAAATATCCAAATCAAGCAAAAGGAGCAAGCAACGAGACAGACGTCTTTCACCTGGCTCAACGGCCATTGCAAGGCCCCGATACAGGAGCCTTCCGAAAAGGTAGTGAGCTCCTTGCCAAAGACCTGGAACTACCCTCGGCCTGGCTTCCGGATGTAGCCAGAAACTCCGAGAGGGAGCGCCTCCTCTCTATCCACACTTGACCGGCGCCCGTAGATCATTGGTATTTTGGAAAGAATGCATGCACTCTACCTCAGCTATATATTCCAACTTGCTAGTTACACTTCCACATGCGACCATAGGTAGTGGAAAATACGGGATCCCGTCTGCTCTCCCATAGTCAAGCCACTAACCGGCAGATCAGTAGTTGGGTCGGTGACGACCAGCGAATCCCTGCTGTTGCATGTCTTTTTGTGCCTATTTTCTTTTTGGCTATAGCCATAACTGACTGACTGACTGAGTCCACGGGCAGGATGCGTTCATTCAATTCAATCGCGCCGCGTGCCGAGGCAAGGGCCGCGTTGGTTTAACAAACGCACATCCCTATACTGCGATCACCTTGCTCGGACTTATTGCCCACACTAGATGCAAAATGTTTTTACCACAGTTCTGACCAGCGCAATTGCCTCGTCGCTTGATAATAAAGATCAGAGTTATATCTTCATGCCACTAAATTAAAAAGTCAAAACGAGTCTGGAAAGGCCAGCAGAGAGCTCCAGGCTTAAATTCTAGCAGATCTGTGTAATATCTCAACCTACCCTGCAGCAGAAAAATGATCTTGAGTGGCTGCGCTTCAGCCTCTACTGCCACACACAGTTGTGAAATTGTTCCGATGAATAGCCCTGAACGCTATGGACTAGCGTGCTCGCAGAACAAACCAACCACGCGATCCGGGAAAAATATAACCCAGTGGACAAAACCAAGTTCAGCCTGAGATATAAGGGAACAAGACCTCACTCTTAAGCAATGATAACTAACTGTCAGCTTAAGAAGCCTTTGCAGTATCAACTACAAAAAATCAACAAAATTGCCACGCAGTGTTTGTCGAGGGAAAATGACTGACGTGTGATGCTCGTCAAGTCAACGGCCATCACTAGTGACCGGATCTGAAAGAACGATACCTGTTCAGACGACCAGTAAATCAAATGATGAAGGTAGTGAAAGTGAATAACCTGAGCCAGTGACAATGATCCATACCCAGCCTTCAAGGCAGAGGCCCAAGATGATATCATGGTGTTAGTCTGGTTAATCCATCGTCTATCAACGGCGTCTGACAGCGTTCAGCATGTTTCGAATGTTATCAAACAAGGGCGATGTTATTTGGGTTTTTCGCAGTTGGTAGAGGGCCATGCTCGATTTGGTTTATAGATAAAGACCAGCAATCAATATACAGACAGCTTCCAAAATGGAAATCTGGCTCTTGAATATAATTCATTTCCCTTCTACTCAACGGCGTATTGTGTCATCTCGTAGTTACGTTTCCAGTGCAACTCTAGAGCACTATAGTAAGACGTGGCAACTAAGCTGGAAAAATGCGGAATGAGCAAAGTAATTCACTATATCAAATTTGTATATGCATACACCACTGACTATTGCTTTGTTTGCAGTGAGAGCTTTTCTGTCGGAGCTAACACTAGCACCCCATCTAGGTTGGACGATTCCCATCACGATCGTAGCTCTGAGCGGGCGCGACAAGAGATAGATAAGAGAAATATCAAATTGATGGCAAAGCAAATGACAAAAGAGCGCTGAGTTGTTCAAAGCTGTACACCAAGAGAGGTCGAACAGCGTACATCTCCCTCCCCAGAAACCATTCGACAGTCCTCCCAGGACTGCCTTAGAAGCCCAAAGTAGCCCAAAGAGCAAGCCCCCCAACGACCCATGGGAACATCATCCTCAGACTCATCTGGGCATTAAACTCCTGCATGAGGTCCAGCGTCTTCTGAGAGCTGGTCTTTAAGGGCTCCGTCTCGGCAGAAGTTGAATCGGCAATAGCCAGCAACTGATTCGACGGAATCAGCATCACCTTCCTCACCCAGATCCAGCCGAGGGGCATGAGTCCTGCAGCTGTAGCCCAGATCTTCCAGGGGGCACCAGCGCTGTTCTCCTTGAATTCCGTATAGGCAATGGTGCCGATGACAATGATAGTGGTCAGGTCGATCCACGGCACAGTGGCAGACATGGACCAGTAGAAGAACTCCCACTGCTTGGCCGCGTCTTTGGGTGACCTCTGAACTGTTGGGTAGATTGCTGGGAGCAGGCGGTAGCCAGATGTCATGGTACCGCCGTTGATGAGACTGCCGGCGATGGCAATGCCTTTGAGAGCAGGGAGGTATGCATGAAGGGCAGACATGACGGCTGTAGTTTGAGGGAGTAGTAATGAAAGTGTGTTTAGGAGCGGATTGTTGCATCAATTGATGTCTTTGAAAGAGCTTTTAAGGTGAGAAGGGCAGGACAGGACAGTCTTGAGTCATCCATAAACATAGATGAAATAACTCAAGTCGACAAGCAAATGCGCACCTGGAACAAGGCAGAGAACGCTGATTCCCGTTGGCATGTAACATCCGTGGGCGGACGAAGCCTTTCCACGCGGCAGTTCAGCCATGTCTGGTTGGGGCATTTCAGCAATAACTGGTGTGATGTTAAAGCATGCTGCAAGCCACTTGGCGGTCTAGGCGAGCCAAGACAAAATGCATTCAATACTGGTATATCTGGGGTAGCAATGCCGGGATGGTGACCAGGGAAAGTCGATAGCCCGTAAGCGAGCTGAACATGCCAACACCATTATATCTGCTGATCAGTCGCTTGCAATTGGCTCTAAGAAGCCATTCCATAAGCCACGAATGCTCAGAATACGAAAGTATGCGGCTTGTTGAATGGACGATTGACTTTGACACTTGATGCTGCATCGTCAGCTTACAGCACAGTAGTACCCCTCATTCCACAACCACCCAGAGCAGAATGTGGCTGGCTACACGAGACTTTCCGGGGTCCATGAGGTTAACGTGGCTGGCTGCACCGGGCCGTTGGAGGGTGGAGATCCCGAAGCTGTTGACAGGGACTGTTTATGGAGGTGCACATGTGGTATGCGGATCGTATCACTGCAACATTCTCCAGGCTACCTCACATGGACTATTACCTAACTCATCATGATGTGTAGTGCACTGAGTTATCAGAGTCATTGTTGCAAATCTGAGAAAAATAATGCAAAGTGAGCAGATGGGCAAAACACTATATTCTTGAGACTATTACATGGCCAGCTCATCCATCAAGACAAATTCAATCTTCCTACAAACACAGAAAAAGTAAAAAGCTATAGCGATCTAGAACTTCACGCCTACTGTCGTAACCAAGTTCCTTACAGCGCGAAAGAACTCGATAAGCCCCATGGGCCACCAAAACCTCTTGGTCCAACCTTCATCATACGGGAGTCTCTCCTGCTCAAAGATGGCCCTGACGTAGCTGACAGGAATTGTCTTTCCATCTCCGAAGCAACCCATCATCAATGCAATCTGACCGCAGTTGACTTGATGCTCGGCTGGTCCATAGACCAAATCTGGGTTGTCCACAAGCTGCCGCTGGATGCGAGCTTTGATGAACCTTCCAAGATCATCGATAGTCATCGTCTTGCCGTCAAAAGAGTAGTCCATCATCTCCGTGATCAAATCATGCTGGGGATCGTTGTTTCCCTCCTTTTGGGCTTCGTCACGGCGTGACAGAGAGATGTCGTGCTCAATGGCGCCGTGAGAAGCGAGATCGATGAGATTGAGATACTTTCTCCCATCGATCACTTGCTTGGAATCCCAGCAACCGAAGTAGTCGAAAAACGAATAGGGGTTCTTGATCAGGGACCAGACTCTCTGCCAGGTGCTGACCGGTTTCTTGACGGATGCGATGGCTGGGTTGTGATACTCAAAATAGGTCGGTATGGCAAAAACAGAGCCGAGGAGCGGGCTCATGCCGACGTGTCGCATGGAGGCATTGAGATCTTCCATATAGATCTTGCGCCCGCTGCGTTCAAGATAGCCATGGTTGGCGAGGGCATTGACGACGGGACAAGGACTTCTGCTGGCGTTTGGAGGTGCCTTTGCGTATTCTCCCACAGCTGGGGAGGACGACATGTTGACGAATGAATGAAGAAGCGCTTGGTGATGATGAACGGGCAAAGAAGGACTTGATGAGATGAGAGCTACTTGAATTGACGGTCCCACTCAATAGTAACAGCAGCTTGAGATGGGAACAGTGTTGGCGGTATAATCAGAGGTGATGGGCCATGAAGAAGAATTCACGAGGTAGACCCCTCGATCCGACGAGTGGTGAGATCAGCAACTGGCCAGGCCCAGACTTCTAGGGCTGAGTGTGGCGTCCAGTTGAAGTCTGCGAATTTCCAATAAGCCCGGAACCATCCATGAAGATGCAACGTCAGTAACTTCAGCCAGCCGTAGCTGAGTTGGGAGTGACTGATTAAGAAATGTGACAAGACTCAAGCTATCGACGGCAGGCATGATAGCTATGCTGCATGCATATTCAGCTTTCAGCTTTATCCTGGAATGGTCCGAGTATTCCCTTTTTGATTTCTTGTGAGTGGCATTCCAGCCGCGGTTCATTATGAATTAGGTGGACGGGTGAGCAATGTGATAGCTCAACTAGTAACGGCCGGGATGGCCGCCACGTTGCATGCATATTCAGCTCCTAACTTTGTCTTGGAGTGGCCTGAGCATTCCCGTTTTAGTTTCTATGGGGTAACATTCTAGACTATTCATGCTATTCAAGAGTTTATCAACAAGCCCATGTGAATTAACCCGCTGCTGCAGAGCAAGTCACAATATTGAATTCACCATGACTGAGATGACAAGCCACGCGGCATGCAACCATCACCATGTCAAACCTTCAACGGGATTTGGACCAACAAGGCGCTATACACATGCAACCTGGCGTTCCAGGCCTCAATCTTGTCTGAGAATGGACGCTAATAGGGCAGAGCACGCGGGCCAAACGTCAGCCTCCTCCTCCTTCTGAATGCTTACACTCGCTATTGTTCCTAACCTCACGCGACTTGGGTTGCAATAAGAGGCGCCACGCTGCACCATCTCATACGAAGTCTGGTGAACTTAAGCTTTCACTTCACAGTGCTTCACACATCTCATTTCAAGTGCACTCATCGCAATAGCACCAGGTGTTAGACTTCGTCTTTGTACTTGAGGACCTGATGCTCTTCTAGCCTTCACGACATTGGATCCCAGCTCAAACTCCACCATGAATGGACATACAGCAGACGAGCGTGAGCGCATGAGCAAGCAAGAGGAGGATCTCATGCAACTCACACTACAGCTCAGAAACAAGAAGGAAGAGGAGAAATGGGCGAAGTTTCACGGAGACAGCCTCATTGGGGTAAGTAAAAGCACGTTTCAAAGTCGTGCTACTAACGGCATACACAGAACCCAACTGTCCCCAAGGTTGGCTTCTGGGCAGATGTGGGCGCTGTTATACAGCCTAGCAACTGGCCCTCGCTGAGGAAGGCTGTTGATGGATACGTTACAGGAAAAGGACTTGATGTGAGTTGTTTGGCTGTGCTCGAGACTGTTGGCTGACTTCAGGTAGGGACAAAGTCTTGCAACTATTGCTGGCAGTCTTTCTGACTAAAGCGTCCAAAGACAAGAACTGATCAATGGACAAGTCAAGGACAAGTACGACAAGATGTTGCACCGTAAGTTTGCGTTTTTAACAACAATCATTAGAGATAAACTGACCCTGAGCAGCACCGTTGACGTACCTTGGCGATGCCTTCCAGTATAGAACTGCGGATGGCAAGTTCAATAGCGCCATCAACCCCCATCTTGGCCAAGCCGGTGCTCCGTACGCCAAAACGGTTCCGTCAAAGACAGCTCCCCTCGGTGCTCTCCCTGACCCGTCGGACCTCTTTGACAAGCTGATGGCTAGAGGTAAAGGAGGTCGAGTGAGTGAATCAGGACTTTCTTCCATGCTCATCTACCACGCAACCATCATCATCCACGATATCTTCAGGACCAACGACAACGACAAAAATATCTCAGACAGCTCGTCATACCTTGACTTGTCCCCCCTCTACGGATACACCAACGAGATGCAGCGCAAGGTTCGAGACGACAAGTACAAGCTAGGCCTTTTGAAGCCTGACACCTTTGCCGAAGACCGACTGTTGAGACAGCCACCCGGCGTCTGCATCATGCTGGTCATGTACAACCGATACCACAACTACGCGGCAAGACAACTCCTTCGAATCAACGAGAACGGCCGCTTCAGTCTTCCAGTCATGTACCAAAAGACAAAGCTGGTCTCTTTGATCCAGGAACATCTGCCTGACCGTGATGAATACGGCCAAAAGAAGCCTCTGCATCATGATGTTGGCAAACTCTGCAATGAGTATGAGGAAGCATGGAAAGTCGCACAAGCCGCAGAACCTCGAGAGGCACCAAAGCCTCCCTCAAAGCAGCCAAATGAAACCCCTACAGAGACCGAAGCGCGGGAGAAGGCAGAGGAAGCAAAGCGACTGGCTGATGCTGCTATTGACAAGTTCAAGGAGTCTCCTGAGAACCAAACGTTCATCAGCAAAACAAAGGCTCTAGAGGCTCTTCTAGATGAAAAGAAGGCCAAAATCGAACAGGGATGTGCCAAGAAGCATAAAGAATTTGTAGCCTTGTGCGCCAACTTCGAGGCCGCCTGGGAAGCTGCTCGGAACAAGCAAGACGATGACCTCTTCAACACGGCTCGTCTCATCACTTGCGGCATGTACATCCAGATCTCGGTGCACGACTACTTGCGAGCATTGATGGGCTTCCACCAGTTCAATACCAACTTCACTCTCGATCCTCGCGCTGATTTCGACCAGAAGAAGACGAGTCGTGGTATTGGCAACCAAGTCACTGTCGAGTTCAATCTCCTATACCGCTTCCACTGTGCTATCTCTCTCAAGGACGAAGCCTACACAGAGGAATTTATGGAGAAGGTCTTGGGGTTCAAAGACCCAAGCAATACTTCACTTCCCGCTTTCCTCCAGACCATGGCGGCAATCAAGCAAAAGGGTATGGAAGACAAGAAGAAGGGCATAGACGCACCCGAGCCTTGGGAAGTGACATTTGGTATCCCAGATCCTCCTAAGCCAGCAGCTGTCAGTGGCCAGACCGGTGTTTCTGTCCAGAGTCCTCTCATCGGCTCTGATGCTCATAGAGAACCCCAAGACAACGGTTCTGATAGCGGAGTATCCATGGACGGTGTCTCAGGCACGGAAACACCAAAGAAGACCAAGCCTTCTAAGCATTTCACGCGAAACTCCATCACCAACCTCTTCGACGATCGTCAGATGCTGGATGAACTCTCCTCGGCCATGGACGATCCCATCTCCAACTTTGGCCCTCGCAATGTCCCCAAGTGCCTCAAGCCAGTCGAGATCATGGGTATTTTGCAGGCACGTAAATGGGAGATTGGCACACTGAACGACTTCCGAGAATTCTTTGGCTTGCCGAGACATGGTACGTTCGAAAGCGTGACAAAGAACGACGAGATTCAGAACGCACTTCGGGATCTTTATGAGCACCCTGACAAGATCGAATTGTATCCTGGAATCTTCTGCGAGTCAGATGAATTCATGGGACTGGACCCTGGCCCCAGCGAGTCAAGCTCTGCCCTTTGGTCGGCCATCTTCTCCGATGCCATCACCCTCGTTCGCTCGGACCGTTTCTACACCGTTGATTGGAACACCAACTCCTTGACCTCTTGGGGAATGAAGGAAGTCACACCAAACAACGAGATCTGTAAGAGTTCAGTCTTCCATCGCCTGCTTCAGCGTGCGTTTCCCGGGTGGTTCCCGTCAGACACTATCCGCTTCTTCCACCCGTTCTACACGGCCAAGCAGAACGCCAACTACGCGAAGGCTCAAGGCTATGGCAATCTTTTCAAAGAGACAGTCAACAATAAGAAGAAGAACGTCGACGTTGTTGTGCCCCAATTGCAGAAGCCCCCGAAGCCGTGGTATCTCGACGACTACGATGATATCGAGGTCATCTTGAAGAGCAAGAACTTCACTAACCCTGCCTATTACTATGAAGCCAACCTGCCGCCCGTGGTGAGAGATGTCCTGAACCCGGACCAGAAGGCCCCTACAATCTCGCCCAAGGTACTGGAGAAACACGTTAAGGACGTCGAGGAGGACTTGAAAGCGTACCTTGACAACTTGATGAGAGACATCGTCAAAAGAGAGTCGATTTCCATGACTAATTCGACATTCCAAATTGATGCCACTCGAGAGTTAGTATACTACCTGCTACTTCTGCTGTTTTATATACTTGCTGACTGTTCCATAGCTTTGCAATTCCCGTAGTCACGCGATATATCGCCGACTTCCTTGGCTTCGGCGACAAGCTACGCAAGGTCGCCACCGCATCCAAGGACACGTACAGCGAGAACCAGATCTACCAGCACATCACCAACTGCCAAGTATTCTTGACCTACAACGCCGACGAGACTAAGTGGATGCAGCGTCGTCAGGCGTTCAAAGATTCCATGAAGAAGCTGATTGACTTGACCCAGAAAGGGACCATCTGGGAGGCTAAGCAATGGGATATCACAAGGGCATTGTTTGGCAAGAAAGAGACAAACGCTATGCACGAACTTGGAGTCTTTGTTGCAAAGCAGGTCCTGGACTACGAGAAGGACCAACGCAAAGCTGCTGCTATCCTCCTCCTCATTTGCCTCGACTTTGCCTACAACGCAGTCGTTTCAGTAAGTGCTCCAGGGTCTATCCGTATAGATCAATGCTAACAGTGGCTAGTTTACGGCTACATTGGATGGCTACATGACAGAGCTTTATTATGCTGCCGATCATCCTCCACTGACCTTGAAGTTGGAGCCAAAGTGGATTGAGGTCCAACGATGTGCCTTTGACACTTCGAGCAACAAAGAGCTGGATCAGATGATCAAAGTCATGTCCAGAGCAACTGTTCGACTGCCGATTGTTCGCAAGGCCATCGCTACGGACGAATACGTATTCCCAAAGATCAGGAATGGGGACAAGGTCAAGATTGAAACGGGAGAGACTGTCATTCTCGATCTTGTAGGTTCATCACTGACACTTCCTCTTGAGCCAGTTACTGACAGCTATTCATAGACAAAGGCCATTCAAGATGCAAAGGTCAGGAAGGATAAGGCCAAGATCCAACTGTTAACCTCGCAACTCAGCATCGCTGACAAATACGGTGTCTTCTCACCAAGACGCTTCGCCACTCTCTCATTGACCTCGATGATCACGTTCATCGCTCAGATGAAGAACCCCCGTCGTGGCCACGATACACAGGGGATGCTCAAGAGGATCCATCTAGATTCCACTGCTGAAGGCTACACCAACTACATGGCTCCCGAAAGAGTGTACTGGATCAAGGAGCAAGTAGGCAACATGGACGATGATAAAGAGGCCGATCGCATCTTTACCGATGACATCCTGAGACCCGAGGCAGACACCTATCTTACCCCGACCTGGGATGAGTTTGTGCCCTTCCCTATGACGTGGAAGATTCGCTTTGATGGGTTCGGGCAGTCAAACTACATGGTCGACGGCCATCCATACGGAAGAGTCAAAACCACTCCGACTCTCCCTGATTACTGCCCGCCGTGGTACCAGCCACAAGGGCCTAGCACTGTCGGAGGGACGTTTGCTACTGTCGTTTGCGTTTGTGCTGATGCGGGAGGTGATGCGGAATCAGAAGCTGAAGTTGACGACAGGCCTGCCCAAGGTCCGAATGGTGAGGCTGGTGAAGAGAAGCAGAAGAAGCATAAACACCAATGCCCTTGTCTCGGACACTCCAACAAGAAGTTGGAGCCCAAGACTGCCCAAGTGACGACTGGATGTGGCTTGGGTGATCACCACGTGCACAAATAGTAGCCGTGTGATTTATTTGGTTCCCTTTGTTTGATTTACGTGGAAAGTAAATGGAAATACGGGATGTTGAATATCTATGATACAAATTGCCTCCTCTGAATACTGCTACTTCAGTCCACTTCACGAGAGTGTCGATATGTGACCCTTGTTTTAAACATGTCAATGCATACATGGCCATTAATGGCTCCCGTAGCATGTAACTCATAGCAGTGTCGTCAACAATTAATCTGTTCTTGAGTGAGGGATCAAGCTTATCGCCATGGGAAGAAGAGATTATATTACGAGACTTCGAAGCTGAAAGAAAGTGACTGATCATGAGGCATAAATCATTGCACCCGTGCATCGACAACAGAGCACATCGATGAAAAGCATACGTGTTCTGGTGTCAACCTCACCAACCGAATGTCCGTCCAAGAGCGTTGTGTTTCGAAATCTTTCTTGGCATCGGCTGTCATGGGTTTATGAGGCGCGTTGTTGGCCGCATGGTTCGTGAATCCAGTGACCACGGCTTATGCGAGTCCCAAAAGAAAACGTTGATGATGGTATTATGATTGCAACTACCATCAAAGCTTGAACAGAAAGAGAAAAAAGAGAGAAAGATCATCAGAGAACAGCTATCAGAAGCAAAAAACATACAACAGCGGGGATTCGCTGGTCGTCACNNGGTATGGTCGTATGTGCTAATCTGGGGCATTTTCAGAGACTATAGACCTTTGGAAAAGCCATATGAGAGAGCAAGAGTATAGAGGAAGCTTTTACCATTCTTGACCATCTTGAACATGACTAAGAAAGCGACCAAGATCAACAATCACTTCCACTCTTCAATTTGGTCCGAAGGAGATTAATAACCATATCATAAAGTTCCATCACCTGAGCTGCAGGGAGCTTCTCCTTTGTTTTGCGCGCCGCAAGAGCTTGTTGGACAATTGGTGGGCAACCATGTTGCACCATGGCCCATTTGGCCCCATGCGACTTGGAAGAAAACTCGCCAGAAACAATAAACTGCCAGCTTCTGCAAGCGTTGAGGACACTATTTGCCGAACCTACTTCGTTGATTCGGTGCCATTCTAGCGAATCTCCAATTGCTTCCAGGATCCATTGGCGGGGGATAATGCCAAAGGCCTCACTCTTGGCAAGACCATACAGACAGCACCCAAGTTCGCGACCCATAGCGATATCGAGCAAGAACCAGTGGCTGGACTCGTTGGCAGGGTCGAGGCTGGCATGATCAGATTGATGAGGCCCGGTATTCAGGTTGAGTTCGAAGCGAGGGTGGCGACTGGCTGGATAGACAGCATTTTGAGAGTAGACGACAAACTCGAGTTTGGTGGCTGGACAGGGCAAAGAGTCTTGAGTCAAGCGAGAGATGATTGCTTGCTTCTCTGCAGTTTCGATCTGATCCTTGACAACTGCTTGCACGTCGAGGTCGCTGAGACCTGGCTCGTAGGCGTCG
This sequence comes from Fusarium sp. NRRL 66739, assembly GCA_021655895.1. Classification (NCBI taxonomy): domain Eukaryota; kingdom Fungi; phylum Ascomycota; class Sordariomycetes; order Hypocreales; family Nectriaceae; genus Fusarium; species Fusarium sp. NRRL 66739. Next base: position 23,200 of record JAJJWO010000596.1, read on the forward strand.
TAGCTGGCTGAACCGAAAAGGTAGACCCCAATGAGCTGGTCTCTGAGGTAATCGCTAAGACGGTTGACTATTTCGTCTAAATAGGCTGTGACCTCCCTCTGTAGGTGGTTCTCCATCATTGTGCGTGCTTGGACTGTGTTTGTTGTTTGTCAATCGTATACGTTCATGTCAAAATGCCCTGCAGGAGGGGCAACTCTTCAAGCCTCAGGCACCAAACTGACCCGAGGTCCGGTAAGATATGTCGGTTACATAGAATTATAGGACAAGCACGATATTAATTAAGCGGCCAATACTAGGTCCTACTACTAAAAACCATATTTATCAGTATGTATAGCCCACTTCCACTGTCTATGTGAAGCTTGTGGCTGATCCTTATACCACATGTTGTAAGCATACCCGATACCGCCCGTTCGCCCCTTTAGCACCCTCCCCCATCTGGGGGCACGTCCGATACAGGCAATATGAGATGGCCGCCTTCGTCGGCGGGCTCTTAAGTAACTTATAGCACAACTCCAGACTGGGTCATGGGGGGTTCGAACGGCGCCAAATCGGTGATATGTGCTCAGATCCAGATTCCATTCGCCCGAGAGAGCAGCCCCTGTTATTTCAATGGTGTAGTCGGTACAGCAACAGGGGCAAGAGCCTGACGCTTTAACAAGATTCTCTTCGCAGAGGTCTTTAATCTCTGGAACCCATTTGACTTCAAATTGTATGTGATACAAGTTGGGAAAATGTGAGCATCTCACATTGGGATATCGTGAAATACCATCACTATACAGTATAAGGTGCCGACAGATTGGGAGATCGATGCTACAGAGAAGACTGTAAAATAGTTTGACTTTTACGGGGGGGCCTTTGATGTGATGCCTCCGACGCAAGTAGAGCTCGTCATTTATGATCTTCGCTTCTGATTCGTGTCTGAACTGCCATGCTAGACTTGCTAGCCAAAGATTCGGGTGCTGGAAGTATATCCCCGATTTAGTGTATGGGAGGTGTTTATAGACAAGATCGTTGGTTTCTTCGTTCGAAAAGAATGAGTTTACTTGCAAGGTGGTTTTGCTTGGATCATGAACGGAGCGGTTGTTATCTTGCTGCAGTTTGTCTTGTCCAGGTAGCGTCGGAATCTGCGGACCTCGTGTATGACGTTCAAGAGGGAAGTGACTATGGCCAATTGGCTTTTCGAAGTCAATGAGCCTCTCGAATTCAAAATCAAACGCCAAGTGCTGTAGTGGTAGGCCGTGCCCATAGAAATGTTGGTTCATGATAAGATGAAGTTCGGAGAAGGCAAGATTTGGCCATACAGTGCCAGGTAGCCAAGATGAGCGGTTTACCGCGGATGCCAGTGTGTCGGCGGGGTGAGATGGTAGTAGGAAGGATGAAGAAGATCCCAGAACATTACAAGGAGTTGTTGCTGTCCACCATATGACAGGCCCAAGTTGGCCACAGTTTAGATCTCGCTGGCTAGGCCGACCTACCCTCGTGTCAAGTGGGTGAAGAAGGCCGTGTCGGCCATGTCGGAAGCAGAGAAACCACCCGGGGCTTCCTTTCTCAAGGATAAAGAGAAACTCGTCGAGATCCTGAGGCGCAAGAGATGCACGACCGGTGGGGTAGAATACGGTAAAAAAGGCTTTGTTGGTCAGGGCAAGAGAGAGGTGAGATATCGGCTCCAGCAAGCCAAAGATCATGAGTTTGAGTTCCCAGGGCAAAGACGTCAGCGGGGAAGAGTGGGACAGTTCGCAAGGCAGGCTGGATGCTGTTTTGCACCCGTACATGTCTGGGCGATGAACCACATCGTCACTGGTGATCATCATGTATGGCGTGGTCTTCTTGAATGTGGGGAGTGAGTGAGGCTAAAGTGTATTGTTTAGTGATTGAAATGGACGCACTGCTTATATACTTGAGAGTGATAAATAAAGTTAAAACATGCATGGGAAAAGAACAAAATACTCTTTTGCTGCAGTCAGAAGGTATGCTGAACCGTCCAGGCAAGATTTTAGTCAAGAACTGTGGTTTGCTGATGCTGGAAGCTGGTCTCTGAGTAGCTGTATATAATACGTTAGCAACAAGTAAGGCTATGGTTGCCTTGATATTGCAGTCAAGAACGTGTTGCAGACGGAGTGAGAAAACGAGTACTGGACACCGGAGCCCTCGAGTATACATAAGGTTGGTGTGTAAGTTCAACAGAAATGAGTCACGCGGCTTGTGCAGATGCCGCAGGCTGCAGGTGCAATTGCGTGGCCAGGGCAGCTTGCTATTCTATTTGGTAATCTACAGCTAGTAGAGCAGGGGACGGACAAAGAAGCCCTGCCTCGCCAACATGCGGCTCGTACGTTGCCCAGAGAAATCCATGAGCCCGAATCAGACCCTTAAACATGCCTCAATTCTTCCACCAAAAAGGGAGGCATGGCGTATTTCCAATGGGAGACAAGTACCATAGCAGGGTGCCATAAAATAAATTGGCCGGTTATCAAATCTCGATACTATCTGGCCCTCTAGCCTCCTTCAGATCCTACAAACCTATTTCTTATTGGAAACGTCTAGACAAATAGTCAGCACGTGTAACAAGTCCAAGTGAGAAGTTAGTATCGAGACGAGAAGCAACGTACTGAATTGGAAATGGATGATATCTCCATCTTGGACAACCTGGTAGAGAACAAAGTCAGCCGCCGAAGCACCAAGAAAAGTTTGCGCACCTACATAAGACTTTCCCTCCTGTCGGTATTTACCAGCTGCCTTGATCGGGCCCATCGACTTGCCGCCTTCACATAGATCATGGAAGTCTTGGTAGGCGACCACTTCAGCTTTGATGAATCCCCTCTCGAAGTCACTGTGGATGGCTCCAGCAGCTTGCGGCGCGAGACATCCCCTTGGAATAGTCCAGCATCGAATCTCCTTCTCGCCAGCTACATACAAGTCAGCACACGCACTACTCACAAGTGAAAGACGTGAACAGACCGGTGAAGTAGTATTGCAGGCCGAGCTTTGTGAACCCTTCGGTGATAATCTTGTCCAGCTTGGACTTGACCTTGCTCTCCTTGAGGAAAGCCGCCTGCGCATCTAGATCATCCTTCATACTATAAAGCTTCTCTTCGAACTCGATAGAGAAGGGGATAATATCACGAGGAACGCCCCCGTGCTCGGTGACCCATTTGGCAATGGACGGCAGGTACTTGCTCTTTTGTCTGAGGTAATCCTTCATGGTCAAATTGACAAGGTAGATGGTTGGCTTTGTGGTGATTAGCGGTATCTTTTCGTTGATGAGTGCAATCTCGGCCGGAGTCCAAGTCCCGTCTCGAACTGGCTGATCCTTCTCAAGCATCTACATCACCATGATAAGCATTTTTAACAAAGTATGGGTCTATGAGACGGAAAGTTGTGGGCTCACTGCTCGGATCTTTGTCGTCGTTTCTGTAAAGAGAGGTAGCATCTTGTATTTGCCACCGGCCTTTTTGACGATGGCTTCTTCGGCGATGATTGTCTTTTGCAGGATGTCTGATACGAGTGTTAGCTGCTACCAAGCTGATTCAGGTGCCAAAACCCACCGAGGTCCTTCTTGCAGAGCTCGCTCTGGATAGTATCTAGGAGAGACACACATTAGTCTGGCGGACTTGAGGGCAGTGGCTGAACTGACCCAAGTCCCGGACGGGATCAATCGAGTCATCGACGTGCAAAACTTGATCATTATCAAACGCTCTGTCGAGGAGACAGTCAGTATCAAATCGCGGCAGTTGAGCCATGGATGTCGTACCTGACAATGTGAAACATTCCGTCAACGGCTTGGATATGAGACAGGAAGGCATTTCCAAGTCCCTCTCCCTGGGAAGCACCCTTGATCAGGCCTGCGATATCGGTAACCTGCAGAAATGCCGGATACATGGACGGCGGCTTCCAAAGGTCACAGAGAAAATCCTAGACGATTTGCCTGTCTCAGCCCTGCATTGGCAACCTCTTGGCAAGGTATCTCGACTTACATATCGTGCGTCTGGAACGGCACATCTCGCCTCGTTGGGCTTAATGGTGCAAAAGGGATAATTCTCCGCCGCGGCGCTCTGCTCGGTCAAGAGATTGAAAAGACTCGACTTGCCCACGTTAGGAAGACCAACGCATCCCATCTTGAGGTTCTTGCGAACCCTTCCAAAGGCAACGACATTGTCGGCGACAGCTTCAGGCTTCTTAGGGGCCATGGTGATGATATTGGCCAAGCACGAATATTCACTCTGAAGATTGATGTTGGAGCGTTGCAAGAACAAAAAGTTGTCATGACAGACTTTTCAGAAAGTGGCCTGATAATTCCCATCTCGATCCACTTAAGGACATGGGCAAGGGTCTTGCAAGTTGCCGGGATGCATGCTTGCTAGCGATGGATAAGAGTCTAGACCCTATTCTCAAGCAATGAGTGCGTAGACGACTAAGCTAGTGTTGGTCTTCGCGACGACATCACGAGAGGAGACTGTCTAATTATCAAAAACCAGGATGCCATTTCCGGATGTTTGATCAGGCTCTCGTCAAAATACAAATTATGAACTGTGGTCATTGTTTTATTTAGATTGTCTATATCAGGTAGTGACAGGAAAGAAAATACCGTCCGAGTATGTTCATCCCGTTGCCTAAATCGCGTGACATACAACAGATCCAAGACTTGATAGATGTTAATTCTAATGCCCTAAATCAGAGCCAAAAACGATTTTATCCACGTTCTACCGAAGCATATTCTGCACTGATACCGAAGAATATTCTGCACTGAATAACAATGTCTTGCCTTTACCTGGTGTATAAATTTCTCTATTGCCGATCGACCTAGCTCAGTCTAGTAGCTCGTTTGAAGAACATAACACCCAGTCCATAATAATTACCTTTCCACGATTCAAATTCAAGATGTCATCTAGCCAAGGCAAGTATTATATTTCTTTCCTTTGTAGTGCCTCCAGCAACTATCATTCGCTCAGTATACCACCTAGAATTTAAGTTTATACGTCTGTTCGTACCTGCTAAGCTACTGTGAAAGTGCTTTGTTGTGGCAACTGTACTTGCATGCAAAAGCAGTAGGATATTCCAGTATAGCTTAGCACTCAGTCATAGATTCAAACTCATTCAAGTCACATGCTGACTCCGGCTTTGAGTACTGAAATCCATCTGATGAGCTAGCTCGAAAAAGCCATGGTTTAGTCGGTAAGTATATACGTCTATGTGCGTGTAGAGCCTCTAAAGCTGGTTTCTATGCTGTTGGCTACTAATTGTCACGCATGTCGCCTGCTCCTTTATCTCACCAAGTTACACTTGGATCGCTTAATTGCCAGCCAATGTACATATATATATACACAGCATATTTTCCCTCAACGGTCTAGTGAGACAATTGGAGAGTATCACAAGACACATGGCAAATTCGCATTGGCTGTAGGCCAGCTTTCCAATATGCGGCACTATACAAATACCATATCACTTGACCAAATCTCATCGTCTACATTAGTACCGCAAGACCATGCTCTAGACTTTGGACTTTTGAGCACCGCTTTGATCTTGCTCATGGGATCTTGCGACAAGAAGTCATATATTTTGTGGCCTAGATAACGCCAAATGTTTAAGCTCAACCGTACGTCTGACCAGCTTCGGGTCATCAACCCCTCGAGGATCTGCGTCATGTGTGAAAAGGCCTTGACGGCAAGTCAAGGGCCCTTCATGCGTCCTCATTATCAAAACGGGAGCGATCTAGAAACCGCGTCGCGTCTTGGCTGCTACATCTGTGGCACGATCCATCGAAGCAAGACTTGGACTGACTCACCACAGGAGTGTCGCTCGGATGCTCTTGAATACATCATCAATCTCAATACCGCAGGCCATGAGAGCATTCGAGCTGGCCTGTGGATTCGGTTGAGCAATCTTGGCTATTGCTGGGACTTTCAACTATGGAAAGAACCAGGTACTATGGCGACCTTTCTTTGGCCCTGGCCACTAACGGTTGTAGATGCCATTCAGGGCGCACACTATCTCACACCTGCAAAGTCAACCGACGACCCAGCTCTGGCTAAACTAGCAACAGCATGGCTGAAGGTATGCAGCGAGACACATCAAGACTGTAAAACACTGAATCCGCAATACCGGCCGACGAGATTGATCAACATGATTGACTCAGAACGTCTGAGACTTGTCCTCACAGCCGACAAGGATTTGCGCCGGGAGGCTTATGTCGCATTGTCCCATTGCTGGGGAAATGTCGACAACATCAAGCTCCTTAGTCACAACCTCCAGCAGCTTTGCGCTGGCCTTGACTTGGATCAGTTGCCCAACACCTATAAGGAGGCAATTGCTTTCAGCTTTCAAATGGGTTTCAGGTACATATGGATCGATTCCCTCTGCATAATTCAAGATTCACCCGAGGACTGGGCTCGTGAGGCAATCGATATGAAGCGCGTCTATGAACACGCGGTCTTTAACCTGTGCTCCGCCACAGCATCTGATAGCTCTGGTGGCAGTTTCACATCCCGGGACACAGCACTATTAGTGCCGTTGCGAGTCAAGATTGAAGACGAGACTTTCCAGCTGATACGTGAAGATCTCTTCTCAGATGATATTCTTTCCTGTCCCTTACGCAGTCGTGCGTGGGTCTATCAGGAATGGTATCTGTCAAAACGTTCCCTCATCTTTGGTGCCCACCAGCTCTGGTGGCATTGCCGGCAACAAGTGGCTTGCGAGATTTGTCCCGATGGGGCACCGCAAGTGCCTGGCGGGCTATGGTGGAAAGGAGCTCAGACTCTCAAGGAAGCGCACATGTCAGATGGCTCAGACGACTTAGGAGACTGGATTGAGCGTGTTCGGATGTATATGTGGACTCAAATTACAAGAGAAACAGATCGTCTGATTGCCTTTTCCGGTATTGTGCAGTCGTTTGGCCAGTCGCGAGGACTTGCGCAACAGTATCTAGCCGGCCTTTGGCGTTGTCATTTGCCTGCAGCACTATGCTGGTTCACCCTCACTACCGCAAATCGATCTTCGGTATATACAGCATCTTCATGGAGTTGGGCCTCACTTCCGGGTGACATTGATCTTAAGATGGATCTCAACCTACTCCATGCGCCCTGCTATGCCGCTGTCGAACGGATCTGGCCACTGTATAAGCCGGGTGTGGGGGGCTTTTCGATGGGTGGTATTCTGAGTATCAGTGGCTATCTTTTCCGAGTCACTTACGTTCCAGATTACTCTGTCTCAACTCATGGCGACTTTTCCGTGCCTGGAGACTCGAGCACGGGAGGCCTTCTCTGCTTGGACGAACACTCGGACAGTGAGCTACTGATCTCTTATCTAAGTGTGCCACAACTTGAGACTGGTGACGGGTGGTTAGAAGCCAAAGCTACGAGGGTTGCTGTGCGGCTTCAGGATGCGTCGGGGCGATTTTACTTTCTTTTACTTTTCGACCGCGGGACAAGATATCGTTATCGGTTTCTGGGTATGATCCTGTACCAGCCGGTTGACCAGCCGACAATGTTCCATCGAGTGGGCTATGCGCGATGGAGGGGCCTCCCCGAGGGTATGTGTCCTGATGAATCAAGGGTTCAGCAAGTCAAGCGCGTGGTCAGTATCATGTAACTACTTTTCGATTCTCCTGAACTTTGAAATTTCTATCATTTCCTTGGTTGAGGCTGTTTTAGAGGAGCTCTGGCTCTCCCGAGATACCGGTCTATTACCAGATCTGCCAATTTCTCAAGCCTTGTCGGCCTCGATAACCATACCGTTCAGGAGGTAAGCAAGCGGACTACTTAGGAATTAACTTGGCGACGAGGTAAGCTTGCCCGTTTTCAATCACACTACAAAGACCTCCATCACAGATGCTTTCACTAGGGGTCGTCTTTATCGGCCTGTACCCCTTTTGTTGCCACCAGTGCCACCGTCGCAGATGGATATGAACTCGCGCACTCCACCAAGGTTGACACAGCAGTGTTATTCTATCTCAAACCACTCCACAATAGAGGCCTGTAGATGATATTTTGCCTCCTCGAGGTATGGTTTTCCCGGGTCATTTGATCGGCAGATATCGTCTCCGTACAGCACAATTTCAGGGGCCTCACGAGCCTCAACGAATCAGTTGTATCATCACATAAGAGTTTCGCCTAGTGTCAGCTGGCCATCCTAATCAATTGTATTCTCACTGAACCAAGGCCATTAACTTGGCTGTGCAAAGTAATAGTCTCACGTGATTCTGATATGGCGACATAGACCTTCGAGATGACGAATATGGTGGATGATAGGCGTATATGACGTGTCTGCGACTGTAAGCCTGTGATCATAACCCTTCATGTTTCCATACACAAAACTCCAGCAATACTTAATTCCAGTATCACGTACCACAGGTTTCGAAGTCACAATGAGGGAGAACGAAATCAAGTCTGTTGCGGTTGTCGGAGCCGGAGCTGCCGGTACCTCTCACACCACTACCCCGCAAAACTGAGTTACGTTACTGACTAGCTGTTTGCTACAGGGGCTATCACCGCAGCAGCCCTCAAAGCAGAAGACTATTTTGACCGGATTCGTGTATTCGATCGAAAGGAGACAGCTGGTGGCACATGGGAAGAATCTCATCCTGTCATTAAGCCCAAAGCTAACAAGAGACAGGATATATGATGCTGATCCAAAGATTCCTCCAATCTATCCTGGAAGCCTCCCAACAGATGTCGATAAACCGCTGAAAGTGCCCGGGCATCTGCCCACAGCAACCCCTCCGAACCAGCAGGAGAGATATTTACACACGCCCATCTACCAGAATCTCACGTAAGACAACAGCTATATTGCCTCCTTGTTCCTTCCAGAGGCTAAGTAGAGGTAGAACAAACGTGCCCGATATCGCAATGTCATTCTCCGACTCGCCCTTCTCCTACGGCCCCTTTGTACCACACTATGTCCCTCGGCAATACATCGAAAACTACTTTTCAATCCACAAGACAGACCAGTACTTGTCACTCAAAACCACAGTCGAAGACATATCGCAGCTCCCTGCCGCCTCTGAAGGTGGACTTAAGCCGTGGAGGTTGACCCTGCGCAAGTACGAGCCTCTGCGTCACCTGGATGTGTGGTGGCAAGAGGATTTCGACGCAGTCATCCTCGCGAATGGACACTATATAGTTCCATGGGTATGTGTTTCCATGTTTACAGGGGTCCTTGGTTGACAATGGATGATAGGTACCATGTGTCAAAGGCCTGGAAGCCTACATGGAAAGATTTCCCGGCCGAGTGATGCACTCCAAATTTTACCGCTCACCTTGGCTTTATGCGAACAAGAGGGTCCTCCTAATCGGAAACTCAGCTTCAGGCCACGACATCTCAGTCGATCTAATGCAGGCCGTCGAACCGCCTCTCTACCAATCCCGAAGGTCCCGGTCAAGGTTAGACGGAGACGAACCTCCTCCGGGAATGGAGTGGAAGCCAGTCATTTCAGAATACAAATTAGACGGCACCATCGTTTTTGAAGACGGCACTGAACTCCAAGGCATTGATCATATTCTTTATTGCACAGGCTATCTGCCTTCCTATCCGTTCTGGAACAGCAAAGCCAACGGCCGCCCTCTTTTTGACTACAAGAAAAAGAAATTGATCAACAGCTATTGGCACACCTTTTTTCAGGATATCCCCAACCTGGCCCTTGTTGGTATGCCGCGCGTTCTGACGTTCCGAAGCTTTGAATATCAAGCTATAGCACTAGCACGGCTCTTCTCGGGGAGGAACTCTGTCCCTCTTCCTCCACTCGAAGCCCAGAGGGAATGGGAGGAGAGTCGGGAACAGCTATGCAGAGAACAACGACGAAAGTTCCACGACATACAGTGGGAGTCTGGTGAGACTTTTACGTGGCTAGATGGATTGTTCCAGATTGCCGGATTAGGGAGGCTATCTGGCGAGGGGAGGACTCCACCTGTGCTAAGCAAAGAGCTGGTCTGGGCAATAGAGCATATACGAAAGTATCCGATACCTGGCAAGGATCAGAAAACAGAGGATGAGAAAGATGATTGGGTGCTGGTTGAGAACACGACAAAGGACCTATTGGCGTTTATCTAGATCACATGCTGCAAGCCTCCCCACGACACCACCTACTACGACGGCTATAGATTATTTATAGGTTTGGCTACCTTCTTTTAACCTTTTTGCTAATAACTCTGATACCAGTGCTATACTGAGTTAGACAAGGATAATACTGTCTACCTCTTATGCTTCTAAGGGGGTGGGTGTAAGGATCTCATTTTTACAGTTGTCCCTTGAAGAAGCCAGTTCTACGGCGCTTGTAGAGTGATGGTTCTCCTGTAGGTTCGGAGAAGCCGGAGGGCCAATAAGATCCTTTGTGATTATGGCTCAAGCTTGTTAGGATGTTACATAATATGAACTACTATTGTCATATTATTACCAAATGCACAATGGGCTAAACTTGGAAATACCAAGGCTGCTGATTTGCTTTTAGTAGATTTAGCATGGCTATTTGCGAGGCAAACCCACAAGACTAATAAACAGGCTGGCAAGTAATATTTCAAGGTATGTGTATTATTAGCACATTAGACAGACGAGCATAAACAACGTTAAGTAACGTACTGGTAGAGTATTTCTAGCAACCATCTCACGAAACTTGAAGTTGTATACAACATCACGAACACGGGATTGGTTACGATCCATGCAGCTTGTAAGTACCGGGAAAATTTGAAAAAATGCCGAATGTAAGAATGAACTTTGAACAGATAAACTTTAGAGAATACGAAGGGTTATTTAAATGCCGAGCCAGGTAGTTTTAAAAATAAACTCTAAACTTCTAAAGTAGTAAACACTAAAGTTAAACAACCTGCTCATTATTATAATATAACCTTGAAGGTTTTCTGAAAGTAAAATTATAGGGGCTAATAAGTATTAGTTAACTGTAAATATATACTTTAACCTCTATAGAAAGATTAGTTTGTAATTTACTTACTCTGTATAGGTATTACCATTAAAGTTAAAAAGATTCATAACTTGTATTAGTTATCCTTATAGGCTTATACTGTTATAAAGTTAGAGAGCTCAAAGTAGAGAGCTCTTACTTTACTACATTATAAGAAGTAGACCTATCCCACTGTTGAACTTACTTGGATCTTATACCTAACAGTGTTCCCTGCCTACTATTGCAACCTCAGTTTTATTTCTCACCCAAGCATCTGACAGCTTAAAGCAAACCTCTACTTCAAGTAAGCTTTTCAGAGTTCTATTAGCTTTCTATTACAAGCGATATGTGCTAAAACTTTCAAGTATGTAGTTTATTCTTCTTCTTTCGGCTTCCGCTATTCCCTTATCAGCCGCTTCCGCTATTCCCCTATCAGCCGCTCGCTATAATGGATGCCAGGGGAACATAGTGAATGATGTCGACGCCATTCTGGCTACATTTTGCGTCCGGAGAGGTGGGGGGAAATGTTGTAGACCCCGGAACGGGAGTCGCAGTTGGAATAACCGCGACGACTACATGTGGAATGAGAGGTGACGTCGCTGACGGTGAACACCTCGCTCACGTTGGCTATTGTCATGTTTGAAGCTAGTCTTGTGCATGAGGGCCTAACGTGTGTGAATAGAGGTTCCGACCTACCAGGAAGTTCCGTTGACCTAGGAAGTTCCGGGGCACTAAGCCGGATATTCCGGACTAATAAATCTATATACCAGTCCATAAAGACACTCGCTCCAGTCAGCCATTGCCTGACTTAATTTCGAGTTAAACAGCGATTGACAAGGCGAGGTCACTGGAGGTAAATCGAAATCTTGGGCACCCACGAATCACGTTTAACTCTACAGGTTGGCTGTGCCCTAGAACGACGTGAATCTTCCAATGGCGTTGGTCATGAATGTCTCAGGCCTCTTTGAACGCCCTTCGGGCATTTCACCACGCGACAGCTTGTAATCGGCAGGCTGATGCGCTAGAATAGTTCCTTGCATACAGCCACTCAGCCATTAACATCACGACCCAGCTTTCAGGGCCGTGGCTAACGCTACAGAGAGCAACATGGCGATATAGTTTCGGCCGTAGCCTGTTTACCGGGACAGGATTGGCAGAAGACACGGCACATAGAATGTGTTAGCCTAAACCACGGGATGCTTGATCTCCGGGGTGAAACATTGCCAGCTAGATCGTCAGTTTAAGGATAAGATGCCTGATGATCGGGCTGAGCCATGGCTGCCATGCGAACGTCGATCGTTGGGCTAGATCAGGTCTGTGAGACTGACCACGCGCAGCCACAGATGTGTCTGGCAAATGTATGGGCGACACAGGCACTTAGTTCCTTTATAGCATGTCAAAACACAGTCCTAGGGCCATATGCCATATCTGGCATCAAAAGATATCAACCCATCCGTTCAGTCACCTTCGTAGCCAAAAAAGAACCTAGACAATCTAATCCTTAGCTGCTGACCGAGTGCTCAGGCTACGGTTGAGTCAGCCGCGACGAGTCAACGAGTGAGCTTTAGACTAGACTACCAAACGATCAGGTTTCTACATAGTACTTTGGCTAGAGCTTGGCCAAAGTTACATGTCCACTAGATGCGGCTAACGAACCTAATTCCGAGCATCAACATTTACATCAGATCTGATTGACATTTTTACGAGAGAGCTAGTCCTGTTCTAGCCTACTTCAAGATACTTGGGAGACCCTCGGCTGCGCTACCCCAGATTGGCACGGCCTTCTCCTTTCCGTGTATGCCGTGTGTGCGCTAACCCAGCCACCATGAGCTATAATAGGGGCTGATTAACCTCCGTGTAGGTGGCTAAACTAGAAACACCGACGTGGTACACGAAAGAAGATAGTGGTAAAGAGTATGGGTTAGATTGGCCTCAGCAGCATAAACATGCAAGTCAGGGGTTGGTGAGAAACAGCTCGTCCGAAAGGGGTCATCGCGATAAAAGGCAGCGTATCCTCCTCTGCCAAACCTTTTTTTCCCCACCCAGCATAGCATACAGGCAGATCCCTTCAAACCATATTCACTATCGGTATGGCAGTCGGTTCAGATGTGACGTCTGTTACCCCACAGGGTCTTGGACTTGTTCTTCTTGTCGTCACTATATTCTTCTTGCCCACAACCACGATTGTTGTTACCCTGAGATGTGGGATTCGAGCTAAGCATGGTGTGTTTGGAACAGATGATGGCCTCATGCTGGCCGGTTGGGTAAGTGTCTTTTAGTCCGCTGTCTTGACAACGACAAGCTCACCAAAGCTACCAAGCTTCTCTACTTGGTCCTCGCTGGGTGTATATTGAAAGGTATACAGTATGGAATTGGTGCTAAAGATGACCGGCTGAACGAATACCTTGCCGAAAAATGTAGAATGGTAGCCTCCCCACTTCCCTTTATACAGATGGCGTTGGTTGGCTCACATTCGAATAGTATACATGGCTCTTCCAGGTCTTCTACTGCTCATCCCTGGTACTCATCAAAGCATCCATCTGTGTCACGCTTCTTCGGATTGCCGTGGTCAAAGCCCACAGAATCATTGCATGGGCTACGCTTGTGGCAACGTGTTTGTCCACGGCGATTGTCATTATTGCACTTTTCGCCATTTGCCATCCTATCCCAGCAGCGTGGAACCCATCAGCAGGAACATGTGCGCCTCCGATAGTTATCACAAGTCTGAGCTATCTTGTGTCTGCTACAGCTGTGGTTACAGACTTGGTGTGCGCTATACTACCTGGCTTTATGCTGTATAAAGCTCAGATGAAGCCTGCAACCAAGATATCTATCACCATCATCCTCGGGATGGGTGTTTTGTAAGTGCTCTGAGTGGTCTGTGCCCTTGACAAATTACTGAGCTGATATTCTCAACAGGGCGTCCATCGCCACCATCCTAAGACTACCTTACATCAAACACTATGGTGACCCCGTCAACTATCCATGTATGTGTCTGGCCTATCCAGCGCTACAGGACAGCAGCTAACATTGGATACGCAGACAACATTGGTCAGATTGCGCTTTGGACCATCTTCGAATCTGGAACGGGAATCATCGCAGGCTCACTACCCTCTTTACGCAAATTGTTGAAGAAGTGGGTAAACTTCGACTCGACGCATGGACACTCAGCCAGCAATGGTACACCGTTTACAGGGGCACCAAAGTCGACCGTCATCAGCAAGGTTGGTGTCTCGTCGACAGCACGACGACACAAGGGCAATGGGAAGTCGGATGGAGACTGGGAGGAGTTGGACGATGCCTCGTCGAGTCGAAAGATTTACGTCACCGTGGATATGGAGATGCAATCTTTGGAACGGCCCGAGACATCATCGAGGTCAAGGGAATCCTTTTCCGATGTCTAGAAGCAAGACGTATTGGCTTGTGCAACAGTTCCCCCGCTGCGAAAGTGTTGACTGCGAAGAGGAGAATAGATTGACCGAGCAACATTTCCATCTCTTGTAATATCATTGCTTATACAAATCTTTATGTTGCTATATGTCTTGATGACAGGCATCGGTTTGGCGTTGTTTCTGTAGTACACATTTCAGAACTTCCGAGAAGGGCAACACGGTAACGTGGTTGACGCGGACTGTCATTCTGTAGATTTGCTTGAAGCTACACGCCTGTAATGCAAGGAAACCTAGCCTGAAGAATGCGAAGCCTTGGTCTTGTCCTCAAGCTTTCCCTTCATTTCTTCAATAGCCTTTTCAGGGTCATCCTTATATTCCATGAATAAACTCTGCATATCCGCAGCTGAATAGACTCCTTCCGGTGTGACCTCTCGAAATGTCTTTGCCAGTTGGCAAAGTTCACGGCTTTCTCTCTGAGTGAGGTAGAAGTTTCTAAACTGATCCTCCAACATCCTCCCATTGGCTTTAGCGAACTCGACTTTCAAGTCTGTGCGCCCCTTTCGCACGAGGGCTGGATCAAGCACTTCAGTCCTGTTGGCCGTCATTATGATGATTCGACCAGGTCCGGCTGTGATACCGTCGAGCGCGTTGAGTACTGCACCAAGGCTTGGTCCTGTTGACTCCCCTTGAGTCCTGTCTCTCGTCAGGTTTGCTGTATCAATCTCCTCCATCACCACAATGCATCGATTCGATGCCCTTCTCATGGCCATCTCGAGGGCGGCGTCATCCAAATCCTCAGCCTTCAGTTGCAAAAACATCAAAGGAAGTCCAAAGAAGCCGGCCAAAGCCAAAATGGTGCTTGACTTTCCCGTTCCTGGTGGCCCGTGGAAAAGATAAACACGCCGATAGGGTATTCCTCGCAGCTTGTATTCTTTGACTGCTCCAGGATTAAGAAAGTCATTCACATCGTTGAGAAGTTTTTCCTTTGAACCTTGATCCAGAACAACAGTCTCAAGCGGGCGTGGATCCAAATAGTTGGAGAGTGTCCAAATGACACCACCGGGAGCACAAGACTTGAGATTTAAAGTCCAAGCCATGACTTGGCCTTTCTGTAACGATTCTTCATGGTCAACAGCCGCCTGTATAAGACGCTGAATGGGAACTATGACTGTTAGATGCCGAGTTGCACAAGACATAGCCAACATACCAATAGATCGAGCTCGAGTCGAAACCATGATCTCACAGCGATCTGGCTGTTCTGCGTTTGCTACTGTCGGCCTTCGTCGCTCAATTGAAAACCTACAGTTTTCCCAGGTGAAGATGGTAGGACCTGCGCTGGGTCGGTAGGAGAACAGCCACTAGTTCTGTCAATAACTTCACCTGAAAGGACATGCTGGTAACTTGCGTTATTGGAACGGCTTCCATAGTTCACATATGACTTTTGTTTATAGTCTCGATACCCAACACCACGAATAACATCGAGCTTTTCTCTCGCTGTGGTTAGTCTCGTCTCAGCTTGGCAGTGCCTGAGATCGGAAGATTTGATTTTGCCTTCAATGTAGACTAGCAGCATCTCGGAGATGGGGCTGGGATGTTCGATTGTGATAGTAGCCGTAAGGTAAGCTTTGTCAATCTCTTGAGCACACCGAGTGACCTTGTACATGAGAACGAGGACCGAGAAGACCAGAGTTGCTGCCCAGACTTTGGACGTGATTGTTGAGTCCAGAGAGGTGGCAAGAATCCGACGAAGCAATTTGAGAAGATAGACATATTGGGCCCCTCCAGCTGCAAGAAGGAAAGACTCAAAAGCCTCCAAGACGTCGGGATCGACAGTCATTGTAAAAAGCTGGAATGTAGAATATGGAAGATGGAATATGATTGCGGGCCTCTCTGGGGAATGGTAATGAGAGCTTATATAACTTTAATGTCCTCTAATTCAGTCAAGAAACAGGCATTGGTAGTGCAGAGCATCATAAGCTTGGATATATGAATGTGAATTAATTCTGCCAGTGTCTCGTCGTGACTCAGCGTTGTAATTGTACCACAGCTCACAATAGATAGGCATAGAGACCATAGTAACAGAAGCTTACTCGAATTTAGTCACGACAAATCATTGATTAAGTCTACTGTATACTTATAAGCGGCAATGATTAAGTACATTACCTCTGTCCTGCTTGTTTCTCCACAGAAGGTCTTCTACATCTTAACGTAATGAATTGAGCCTATATAATATTAAATACAGTTTTGCTCCCATACTAAACATCATGTCTGATCCTTTCTTAATCAAGGTCAAGACCGACATAGCCCTTTCAAGACAGTGGTGAGACCACAGGTAGCACATTTGTCTGTGGGCTACTGTAAGCAACGTTCTAGTGATCTCGGCCGATATGGTATAATGCGCTGAGCCTGAAAGCAAGGATATAACCTAGACGAAGTGGATTTCTCACCGCAGAGTTTGATTGCAATATTCCTGGTTGTAATGTTAGCCCACGACCCTTTGTCTGAGTTGTCAAACTTACTTAGATTTGGTCAATTAATTCTTTGGTTTAAATGTTAAGCATGTGGAAGTTGTTACTGAAACAACATTCATTGCTTTTACATACTTCACCAGCCAAAACTCGTAACATACATGACCAACCCCATCAAAGACCGATACCTCCATGTACTGCTCTTAGATGCGCATAACAGTCGCTGTCATTGTTGAACGATTTCAAGCATACCCAACAAATATGCGTACCACAGCCCCTACACTTCATGTGATTACATCCCTCAGACCTCTGTATAGATGTGGTGCATTCAGGGCAGTCCTTGATGCCCAACTCCTCCTTGGCTCTTATGAGTTCTCGAATGTCATCAGACTTGTCGGCGTCACGTTTATGCTTATCACATGCTGTTCCCGGGTGCGAGACATGGCAAGATGTGCAGGTGGTCGTAAAGCACTTGGCACATGTGAAAGTTGGTGGAACAGCTGTCACGGATGAAGCTACACGGTAGATTTGACCGCAATCTGGCGTCGTGCAATACCGAAACTGGGCTGGGTGGTGACGAACAAAAGAAGAAAACGATACATCGAGAATGTTGTCGAGTGTTTCGGACAGGAGGAGGCTCTGAACCTCGCATAGTTGAAGACGCTTTTTGCACGACCCGCCGTCGCCTATGCAGGATATAGAAAACTCGCCTGACGATGACGATCCAGCCTGGCACATGTTGACAAAGCATAAGCCGCAGTAAGCATGTCCACAAGAAGTGCGGACTTGTTGGTCGGCCTCGCAAAAGCAGACTGCACAGTCCGTCTCGAGATTCTCGGTCTTTTTGAAATTGTCTTGTCTACTGGCTGACTTTATTTCCTCTATGAGGCTGTGCAGAGCCTCAGCTGCCGTTGAAAACCTGTCATCTGGACCATAGACTCGAAAGTTTGCGGAACGCATATCGCGCATTATCACAACACCAAGGTCTTGCTCAATCTTGCGGAGCTTTCGGTGAGTGCTGCGATTTGTTTTGAAGCTGGGGTACCAGATGTTTTTTCCATCCATGGTCATGACGGTACCATTAATGATATGTTCGAGGTCTTGCCTAGCCTGGGCAAAGAGTTGACGATCTTGACCTTGGAGTTCAAGAATTCGATGATAGCCATTGGTAGGAGGTGAGGTGAAACGTAGGTACTGACGATCCCAGGTTTCCTTGTGCCAACTAATTCTGTCGTGCACAACATCGTATACTCGTGTCGACACCTTGAATTTGGCCGACATGACGAGCTGTACGTAGAGCTTTCCCAAGGTATTGAATGGTAATTGTGTCTCATTCAGCTGAGAAGCCGCCGATATTGCTTCGGATTCTTGGACAAAGCGTGCTTGGGCTTTGACCCTTCTTGCTTTGGGATTGCCAAAAACTTCCCACCGTTCCAAGGGGCCTACCTCATACAGCAACGACTTGATCAATGTTGAATCGAGGTCCAAGTCAACCTCATAGCTTAGGTCTCCCATAGTAATCTGACAGGGCTTATCAGGTAAAGGGAAGACGTCAATAATATCCTGCTCTGTAATAGTAACCGGCAGTCCCGCCAGGTCGAATTTCCATCTGCCAGTCTGATTACTGGCATCCAAAGCTGCGAGCGAATGGACGGTAATTCCTATACCGCAGACTTTGTACTTCTGGCTTTTAAAACTACAAAACGATCGGGTAGCCACGTGTTGGCCTGGGAACTGAAGATAGACCGCTCGAGTCGGTCGGTGCCATGAGCAACGAAGGCTTCTGCTGTCAACGATGCCAAAATGAGACCCGGGAGGCATCGGGACAGGTATAGAAGTAATATCCAAATCGGATGCCTGGATGTTGGTGCTTAACCGGCTGCAAGCCGACTTGGCAAATGCAGGATCTTTGACCTTGACGATTGCAATACCATTAGGCGTGTCGGCTGGTTGTATGAACTGGATTTCCTTGATCGATACTTCGATGCCAACATCAGATAGCAACTGCAATACAAGCATGGCTGAGCCCCCTGTAGGTAGATTGCGTATCCGGATAGCAGAAAAGTCTGAAGGTAGAGAGACGCTCTTGACGGCTGCTCCGTCTCCAAACTCAACCCAAGCGCCCCCGAGCTCACGGGTCCAATTCTCGACATGGTCATCATCCTCGAGATCCCTTGGTTCGTCCGACCATGCTTGCAAATCGGGTTGTTCGTGCAAGTATCTGCAGGCATCTCCCCTCCAACAATTGCCTCGGGCAAAGAACCGGCAACTGACTGGCTTTGCAGGCGAAGCTGCGCCTTGATCGTGTGTGAATCGACAGGCTGTTCCTCGCGAACATACCCCACGAGCAAAGAATCTACAAGCCTGGGCATCTACCTGTCGCGGAACTTGACGACGCCGAAATTGGTACTCATCATGTTGTGGCGGGTGATGATGGCCCATTTGCCTCGGCGCCGCATCCACGGGTAGAGGCGCATCCGCCGTCACAGGTTGAAAGATGTTGCCCATCTTAACTGTCACAGAGTGTTGTTTGAGGTAAGTTGTTATAGGTTGTTGTAACTAATACTGAAATCCATTGGAACCGGTTATCATGCGGGAGGCCTACCACCCCCTCACCACACTAAAGACAACGTCGCCTTGAATAACAACTTGTCGATGAGATCATCAACAGAGATAACGACACTGTCACAGTCCAGACATATGCTTAGCAAGGTATCACAAATAGACATGCGTTCATTCACCCCTGATCTCTAGAACAGAACCGTAATATCAGTGCCCGAGAGCGAAGAGGGATTTGAAGCAGGATAATGCCTTCTCTGTTCAATCACTCCCCATGCCCCATCAGGTGTGAGAAGAGAAGAAAGGAATATGGGCGACCATCTTCAACCCTGCCACTACCACTGACGGGTCTAGACCCATGACCAAGCCATTCTCCCAAGATATCTCAGTTCTGGCGCATCTCCATGTCCTTCTTGAGGACCTCGTTCCATTTCGCGTATCCAAACTCATTCAGGTGGACATTGTCATGGCTCAGCATGCCCGTCTGGTCGTGTCCGAGAGGCAACAAGTCGCACCCGTTTACGTCGGCGACGTCCTTCAGCTCCTTGTTGCTGTTGTCGATGATATCGACGCCGAGTCCGCGCTGGATGAACAGTTCCGTGACGACGATGGAAATGCCCGGGAGCTCGCTTCGTATTTCCTTGATCAGGGCGTCGTAGCTTGCCACATCGTCCTTTCGCAGCCCCTGCTTATTGAGGTTGTTGGATCCGATGTGGACGTACATGACCTCGAGGTTAGGCTGATGCTGCTTGAGAGACTTCAGAAGGCCCTGGTTGATGCGGTAGTGCACATTGTGGATTTTGTCGCCGCCAACACCGAGGTTCAGGATCTGCTCGTTCTTGTTGATGCTCAGGCTTTCGCCAGTTGTCTTGAAGCGCTCGAAGTAGCTGTCACCCAGCAACGCGACCGTGTACCGGCCGTGATGACCCTCGATCTCGGGGAGATGGGTGTTGTGGTGAGTGTCGTGAGATCGTTGCTTGAACATGTTTGCGGTTTTCCGAAGGATAGGGTAAGATGAAAGAGTCAGATTTCGGCGGCAAGAGGGAGGGCAAGAGGCTTTTATAGATGAAAGGTTTGCAGCGATAATCAAGGTTAAGTGTGCAGTGCAGGCAGGCGAGCAAACAAAACAACGTGGCAGAGTGAGCAGTGAGTGGCTGCAGCAACCCAACAGCATAGCACGGTGTACAGCTTGTGTGAATGAGAGATATAGGTGCTACGGTAATTATGCACCGGCACTGCACGTGAGTGATGTTGAAGAGAGTTCTATTTCGTTGCCAATCTAAACTACACTACACACTCCCGGTATGACTCAACAAGCCGCTAAATAAGCTTCTACTTATAAAACAGGCATACCTATAGAGTTAAGCTGGCACTTAATTTCTGCACTACAGCATACATCTAGTACCGCTGACTCCGTTACACGGACGATGTGTCACCCGGCCACACTCAACACAACCGTGTACAGCTACGCAGCACTTCATATTTCCTGTTGTATACTGGCTCTTTTAATTTTAAATAAAATCTACTATATTTATTAGGCTCTATTTCTTATATTGAAAATCATTCAAAGTTCTCTTAAACACTCTTTACTTTTTTTTTAATGTAAAGCTAATGCTTAAATGCTGGCTAGTTATTTTACTACAATTAATAAATACGTTATTTATGTCACCGGCTAGGTAAATATCACGTGATATCATTCATCTAACCAGCTTTACGGTCATAGCTTGCCTGTTGGCAACAGACAATGTACTCTTAATTATAACCTCAAAACACCTTGCTCTAAGCTACTCGTTAATTACTTATCTATAACACATCAAGACACAGCGTACTGTATGACCATGGCCATCTCAGTAGCCTGTGCGGCCCTCGAGCCATACCTCGACGTGCCCTTCAACGCGTCCCTCAGCGCCATCCTCTTCCTCACTTACCGCTGCCTTGTCTCTCGACCGAGCCTTCTCCTCACCCTCGTATTCATCACCAGCGCCATCATTGTCATCTTCGACCGCACATCTACCAAGAGCGAAATGATCAAGACCATGGCCGAACTGCCCCTCGGCCTCGGCTCCGTCCTTCTCTTTATCGTGGCTGATAGAGTTACCAAGGCGCGATGGCTTCACGCCTTTACAATTTACGTGAACCTCGCCGTTTACGGAAACATCATCATGATGGTTGCGACACCATCTGGAGATACCTTTCGCGGTCTTTGCTGCAAGGTCGCCTGCCTCGCTTTGTCGGCGTGGATCATTCTCCAGGGATACAGAGTACAGTGGAAGACTATCATGCTTCACGAAAATCTCTTCGTCTTCACTGCCGTCTCAAAAGACTGGGTTTTCGCGCACGCTGTCTACAGGTTTATTCTTCTCACACTGCCATGCTTTGGATCTGGGAGGCGCCATAGGCTCTTGGAGGTGTATTCTCTCGGTTTGACATATTTGTTATCGCGGACTACTGGGCTCCCTCTTGAGCATTGCTTTGGTATGGCTGATACGGTGGTGGCCCCGGCTGTTGCGGCATGGTCATCGATTTCAAAGACTTTTGAGCTGATTCCGCGTCATGGAGGGAACCATCAGTCACATGTGAGCGGCATCACGGATGAGGGTGATTTGTATTTGGGAATCGTCGCCATGGCTGTTGCTTTGTATGCCTTCTTCAAGTCAGTATCCCTAGGTCGTAAATAGCAGAGAAGTGATGAGATAGGACTAGAGCTTCATCATGTGCATTATTAAGTGTTTATGTTGGTTTGGAATGCCCAGAGGAAGCGACACAGGAGTAAGGGTGGCGTGGTGCAATGCCAACAGCCCCTGGAGATACCGCCGGGCGCGACAAAATATGAAGGCAGAGAGTGGGCACATGCGACGGTGTAGCCAAGGAAATAACTGGCAGAGCGAGGTGGGAGATGCTGAAATGCCCATGGCTTCTTTGCTAAACACGCTATTCATCGTATATGGAGAGAAGTTACGACATATCCACAGCAACATCGTACATGGCATGGCATTCAATAAAGAGCCATTCCAGTCATCAAATCACAACATTATTTCATTACTCTCCTGCTCCTAAAACACCGGAAACCGACCCTTCAGCTTCCGCAGCTGGGCCCTGTCTTTGTCACGCGCTTCCCTTAGCTTCGTTAGACGGTCCTCACACGCCGAGACTTTTCCCTCGAGACGCCTCTCCTCGCTAATTCCAGATTGGTACGACTTCTGAAGTCCCGCCAAGTGAGCAATGCTTGATGTGTTTCTGGCAATCAAATCTTTGTGCTGGATATCCGCCGCAGCGACGATCTTGTCCATCCAGGCGGCGTTCTCGGCCGTTCGAGGAGCATTTTCGAGCCACTCACGTATGTGACCGTCAAGTAACGCGGATTCTTGAGGGTCAAAAATCGTCTTCTCAAGCTCTTGCAATTGACGCTGCTGGTCCATCACCCAATCTCGGTGCGAGTCGAGACGCTGCCTCAACATGTCGAGTTTCTCGGTCGCGACACTCAGCGCCTTGCCTATGCGCTTTATGCCAGTTTTTGTTTGTTGGTAGCGGTAATAAAGGAGGAGATGGGACATGGACTCCTTGGCTGACATGTTGAAAATCCTTTGGATGTCGATAGGGCGAAGCTTGCGGCGGCCCGATAGCAACGAAGGCTGAGTGTCGCTGGGGATTGCGGACATGAGATCATAGATTTCTTTTGCCTTGGCAGTGACCTCTGGCTCAGGCCAGGCTGATGATGGTATAGGAGTACGCGGCGCTTCTGGCGGGCTAGACTTGTCTTTATCGACCAAGTCAGCAAAGAAATGTCGTTCCACGTAGGGCTTGACCGTCTGTGGAATTTCTCGTCCCTCGAGCAGAGCCCTGAGAAACACGAGCACAAAGACGCCACAGTTGTAATCATCGTCTTGCTGAGCACATTCCTAGGCCGAGTTAGTCAACCTGACCCCCGATCCATACCAAGCCCTCACCTCGGAAGAGACAGTCATTCCCTGCCCAACATTGTTGGCACCAAGCCAGGTCTGAATCTTGTTAACGGGCATATCAATGTGCCTAATGGAATTGTAGTGGCGTATCACATCGCTCGAGGTGTCGACATAGCAAAGGGTCCAATGAGATTTTGCATGACAAAAGAAGACAAGATGTCGAGGGAGCGGATGACGATGATTGGGAGTGTGCTCATCACCAAAGGGGTAGCCGGGTTCAAATACTTTCCAGTCAAGCGGCGTGTTCAAGGACTTGGCGCACTCAGAGATGTGGTGACTCCAAAGCATGTTTCCCTGTCTGAGGGTCTGCGCTGTCGACAAGGGTGCGTTGAGTCGATTGTTGACTCGAGCGTGTGTTCTGCCTATGGAGCTACCTGAAGCTCTCGAGACTGGGACAGGAGTACGGGCCATCTTGAGGCCTGAGTAACCAGAGAGATTGATGAGTACTCTTACCCTGTTCACGTAATCATGCGTTGTCGGGCTGCTTTATCGCTTGCCTAGGTTGGATTCATGTAGATGTTGATGTTATGAGCGAGTGAGCGACGCGACGCGACGCGACGCGGGAGTTGTAGCAGGGATTGTGGCTAATCATGGCGCAGCGCAAAAGCAAAAAAATCTGAGTGACATCGGGCATTGTCATAATAGTCAATTAATAGCTAATATACAAGAGGTTACGACACATTTTGCATGCGACAAGAGTCTGAATCAAATAGTGGCTAGCCTAGAGGCAACCCTCACCCAGTCACTCCTAGTATAGTACAGATTGGGTTTACTAACAGAAACAGCTGAAAGGTCCTTCACTAGCCATCAGGTCATTATTCAACGTGGAAATATATTTAAGTGGGTTAGCAACTGACAACGAGATCCAAGTTTAATCCAAACACGCCTCCTTGATCTCACTCTTCTATACAGTCAGCCCTCTAGTGCCCAGCATGTCAGGACTCTATCGTTCTTCGCTTTCCACCTTGTTCATCCGCCCTATATCGCGTACGCAACGAGTTCAGCTCTCCTACCAAAATGAAAAGGTGATGTACGATATGGTTGTGACCTCGTCAATTAGTAAAAATAACTTTCTCAACTGCAGCCAGAGAAAGGTCGTCTATAACAGGAGCAAAAACACACAACAGCGGGGATTCACTGGTCGTCACCGATCCAACTACTAATCCGCCCCTTACCGGCTTGACTATGGGAGAGCGGACGGGATCCCGTATTTTCCGGTAGGTATGGTCGTATGTGTCAATTTCGGGCTGTAATTTCGACCACAACCTATCCGACCTTTACATCACACTACCGAGTCATCGACACTATCAAGGAGCATCACCAAGTGCAATGAGGTCAGGTTCCTATATTATCAAGGGCGCAGAGTCTATCCATGCTACAAGGCGGATAGTAGCCTATGACGCGGCCACACGCTCGTCTTTGCTATTCTGCAAGCCTTCGATTGACCTCACATGGTTCAGATGATCATGAGCACGCTTCTGTGCGTGATTACGACGAGTACCATTTCCACCGAAGAATACTAGGTCTTTCACAGCAGGGCTCTCTGTCTTGGCGAATGATTCATCATCCATCGACTTTATGGCATGCCCTCTCCGCCAGAGTGTCATATTTACAATTGCCTAATCAGGCACGTTACGCTCATCACTCTCCGCCACACCAACGGGCCCCGTTGTCATCTTGACGCACCCTCATCAGCTCTGTATAAATGCACGACGGAAAGCAGTGCTCAAATGCAATACTGTCTGTAACAAATTGTTGTTTTTGCCGCCAAACAATCCTCACCCAGCTGACAATAGACTGTTTAAGTCTCACTGTTAGGGGTACTGCTCTGGCTCATGTATGGGTTAGCTGAGAGGTCATTGCCCGAAATTAATTTAGCGTAAATGGCATCCGCACAGGTCTCCGTCTAAAACTTGGGGACTTTGATGCATAGAATGAATATCTCACAGGTATAGAGTTGCAAACCTGAGCCCTCGAAACATGGCTTGTGTCTCGGGTGCCCCGGCCAGATCCGGAACATCCGGCCCTGCCACGGCGACAGACTTTATAACACGAATCCACAGCCTCTAAATACTACTCCGCATAGATGTTTCTAACCCGGACTACCAATTTTATTTATACTCTTGTTAGACTGCCTCTTGCAACATCTCACAATGACCCGGCCCGTTAAGTACGTTTTCGGGTGTCAACAGATAGCGAGAAGCCCCCGAGAAGCTCAGCTGGAAATACTTGAAACGCTGGAAAAGCACAATGTCCATAATCTCGACACGGCCTGGGCATATCCAGGGAGCGAAGAGGCAATTGGAGCGTTGAATGCCCAGGACGCCTTCACCATTGATTCCAAGTCGTCCACCTTAAGCAAAGGAAGCTTGAAGCGGGAGGCAATGCTAGAAGGATTTGAACGGACCATGAAACGGCTGAACAATCCCATTTTGGATGTTTACTACCTCCATTCGCCCGACCCGGATACTCCACTAGAAGAGACGCTGGACACGGTCCAGGAAATCTATCAGACCGGACGATTCAAGCGCTTTGGGCTATCTAACCATACACCTGAAATGGTGCGCAGGGTGTATGATCTTGCAAAGGCCCGGGGGACAGTCCTGCCGACTGTATTTCAGGGCAATTACAACGCTGTCTCGCGACGATTCGAAAGCACATTGTTTCCAGTTCTTCGAGAATTGAACATGTGCTTCTACGCATATTCTCCTCTTGCCGGTGGGTTTTTCGCCCAGACACCCCAAGGTCTTACTGCTGGCACAGCTCTGGGGCGCTTTGGAGCAGGTGCGCCCGGCAGCGACATGTATAACGCGCTGTATAACAAGCCGTCATTAACCAAGGCCTTGGGGGAATGGGAGGAGCTGGCAGAGTTGGCAGGCACTTCAAAGGTTCTGTTGGCGTATAGATGGGTGGCCTATCACTCAGTCTTAAAGGCAGAATATGGTGATGCCATGATTATTGGTGCCAGTCGACCCAGTCAGCTACAGGAGAGCCTCAGTGGGTTGGCAGATGGTCCATTGCCAGTTGAGGTTGTTGAGAGAATTGACAAGCTCTGGGACACGGTCAAGGATGAGGCTCCAATTGACAACTGGTCGAGTTTCATCAAGAGTAAAGTTGGATACTGAAGATTGGTATGGGAGAGGAGAATATCCGAGCAACCGAGTGTGTTTTGCTTCGTTGCTGTTTCATGGGCTGGATATAACATTGACGTCCTCTAATGCTAAACTCTCAGGAAGCATCACAAGCCCCAACCAACCACGCCATATTCCTTAAATGAGATTCAAATCGCCCACGAGCCCGTTTCAAACAAATTCACGTTGTGGTGTCAAACAACAAAGGCTCAGAGTTGAAGTGTGGCACAGAATCCATATTTTTGTTACACCTACAACACCTAAGGCTCTTGACCTCGTTCAAAAGCGCTGAACCAACCGTTCAACGTAAGAGAGAGGCATAACTTCTAAGGCAGGTACTAGACGCAGCATGCCTTATAACTTGTCTATTGGACTGTCTACAGCCCCTGTATGGCTAAATCGGACGAAGAGGACCAAGATTATCATCTTGGGTAATATTAGTCAGCGTCCTCAACTAGACACTCACTAGCCCCTGTCTAATAGACGACAGATTCATCTATACAGTAGTTCAGGTCTACCGCAAGCTAAAGACTACGGAAATACACTAAGTCCGAGCTTACACCGGTAGGGCAAGATATTTGTCCATCTCAATTTCACCTGCGACCGCAAGACAGCTAATAAAGTTGCATGCCACACCGATCCCGATACCATAGTCCAGTTCAAGTACTTTACCTGTTGCCCCAATCTCAGGCTTATAGCGACTCTCTCATCGGTTCTAGTCTGTTGACCACAACTACCGTCCAGTATGAGCCATTTACCGACTGCAATTCCCCGAGGTTCTTGGATTCTTGTCACAGGAGCCAACTGTTACACCGGCAGTCACGTGGTGATAGAGCTTCTCAAGGAAGGTTTCAACGTGCGCGGAAGCGTGCGGAATCTTGAGTACAGCCAATGGCTTCTGGAGCATGAAGTCGTCAAGCCTTTCGTTGAGCAGGGACGCATGGAGCTGGTTCTCGCCGACACATCAAAGGCCAATGACTTTGACGATGCGGTCAAGGGCGTCTCGGTCGTGATTCATATCGCGGCCATCGGCGAATACTCGCCAGACCCCAACGTAGCTGTGCCTTCAGCTGTCGAGGCTGCCTTGGCCGTGTGTCGATCCGCCGCCAAGGAGCCTTCGGTGAAACGCTTCGTTCTCACATCAGCACTGTGGTCATCCACGTGGCCGAAACCTGGCGTGGATTTGACAATCACTAAAGACACATGGAATGACGATCTGATCGAGCAAGCGTGGGCGCCACCGCCATATGAGTTGAGCCGCCTTCTTGCGGCGGTTATGGTTGGTCGGATTGAGGGTGAGAAAGCTGTGTTGAAATATGTGGCAGATGAGAAACTGCCATGGGTAGTCAACCGGGTCAGTCCTTGTTGGATACTCGGCGATCCACTAGATGAGAGGCATTGTACTCCTATGCCGAATCAGCTTCTGCAGCAATTATACCTTGGCAAAACAAGAGCACTGGTTGAGAATACCACAGGTGAGTTTACAAAGATCAGGTCATAGTTGATAGGCTAACGGTGTGGTTGTAGTCTACTACGCCCATATATCTGACGTGGCTGCCATCTACGTTGCCGCAGCCGTCGACCCCGACGTGGAGGGCGCTCGTATTCAAGTCGCGGCGAGATCCTTCAACTGGAATGATATCCTGGCAATTCTTCGAGAGTCTTATCCTGATGAGGATTTTGAAGATGACTTTGTGGCTGGGAACCCTGTTTTATCGTACAAGTTCGAGAACGACATTGCACTTGAACTACTTCAAAAATGGGCTGGGCGGGACTGGATTAGCTTGGAGAAAGGAGTGAGGGAGGTGATTGACTTTTCTCGAGAGCATGGCCATCTGGACTGATGGATCGAAAGAGGCGGGCAAACTCTGCAGAACTATTATAAGAAAGGACGAGGAATACTAGTTAGTCGAAGATCTCGAATAGCCACAAGAAAAGTCCGAAACAAACGAGCAAAGAAACAGTCCAATGGAAAAAATACTTTGGCGAGTAGCTATAAGATGCAAACGCCAGTGAATGATTGCCCCAACAGGCCTCCTACCTAGAAGACCTGTTGTAGCCTGGTTCCGATTATGTAGTTCGCACCAACAACGCGCCCATCTCCCTCGCGTCTAGTATCGCGGCCATATATCTGATCAATGCAAAAGGAGAACCTCCCTGACTCGTTTAGATTAAATTTAATGCATAATTTGCGATAGCGTTATGCCAATTATGTCCAAAGCAACACCCCTCAACCGGGGCCGTGTCCTCTAACCTCTTCTCAATGTCAAGCTTGCTTGGAAGAGTGCTTTATCTCAAGATACTTGATCCAAGCATAAGGTTTTTGCACAGCGGTTACACACATCAATAACCTCAAGCATATAGCACACTGGCGTCGTGTATGGGTAAAGCATGCTAGGCCAGGGGACTCACACATCCCAAGATTGCCCTTGTTATCAACAGCTAATGAGAACTTAGTAGTGTATGATAATCTATCACTCACTATATCGCTGCCAAAGACTTGTTTGGGGCATCCTTTTGTTGCTTCACTGTCTTGACATCTTCATCCATGAATAAACTGAACTTACTTCAAGAATCTTCTACCGCTGCCATGATTAGATGGCATCGGAAGTAACCTTTTCGCATTAATATATAACTATTCAATAGTATATTATATTCTTTAGAAAGACTATCAATAGACGCTCGCAGGGTTATTGATACCAGTACCGATACATGGTCTGATGAGGCTATAGAGTATTGATAGAATACTTTCAATATATTGCAGCTATAGAAGGAAAGATATACAAATTGAAACAAGTAAAGAAACATTGACATGGTCCGCTGTGATAGGCGAGAGTATACCTTAAGGTATGTTTGGATCTATGACGTTTTCACAATAGAAGTGACCATCCTTGTTATAAGCCTGTTGAAAGCAGTTGAAGCAGGCGCTATCCGCCTGTGATGAGACTTTTTGGCATTCCTGGAAGAAAAATTCACCATCAATGGTTGTATCAAAAAATGCTTTTATCTATAATCCGTATTAGAAAGACTGTTGTAGTCAAGGACCATCTGCACTCACATATTTCCCTGCAAACGGGGGTGGGTAATGTTTTCCGCCTTTAACCCATGTTGCATGCCCATTCCCCCCTATTTATGTTAATACCTAGCTTGTAAAGAATTAATAGAAGCTTACAAGGCCAGTCCCCAACTGTAGGATTCGCTTGCAGAACTTGTGCAGTCCAATCATCTCTCAAAGCCCCGTTGGTGTGTGCCTGACAAGCGCAATATTGCCAAGGCCGAGCCATGGTAAGGGGCCTATGATGTTAGAAAGCGCTGTGACCCAGGCAGATGGTATTACTCACAGCAACAGAAGCTGCAAGACAGTAGGTAAATGCATTGTTGTAAGTGAAGCAGACGGGTAGCTAAGACAGATAGGTTGAGAGATAGAAAGCAGAGGTCGTTTAAGAAATGAGAGGAAACTTGGTGATTTATTTATAATCGGAATATATTGACGTTACTAGACAATATTGATAAAACTAATCTTCTGTAATATATATTAACTTTGTTAGTAGTAATATTAAGAAAAGTAACTTTTTCAACCTAAGAAGGCGTGGTCAATTTGTCAGTCTATGCTTGTATTGTATTTGTTATATACGGTAGGTCTTTAACGTCATGTAATCCGTTCAAGGTTAGAGAATCCAATTCAGCAGGAATAATTGTTTCTACCGTGGCCTTGCTTTTACTTTACATCCTTACGAAGACAATCAAAGCTCTGCACCTCAAAGATATCGATCAGAGGGACTGTACAGTATAGAAGATCCAAGTAAGCCTTAGCCGCTAGCTGAACGTAGCACGTTCGCATCCGTCGAGGCAATCCGACATATCCGTTAATAAAGCCTGGTACTTTTGATCCCTGTTTGGCCCAGCCAATTGCAGATACATATCAAGGCACGCTTGACGCTTAGGCGCTAAAGGGACACTGTCCAGGCGGCTATAAACACCCCGACTTCTCTGAAGCCGAGTTCCGATGCCTAATAGTATTTGGTCACCGAGGAAATGCAAATGTCAACTCGTCATTGCTTTCAGCAATTGCACCTTTTTGCCTAGATTCTCCTCAATTGTCCGTGGCGATATCTACAGTATACATATTTTATGTCTCTTCGACTAACATTTCGAGCTCTAGAAGCATAACTCTATAGGCTTAAGAGGTTAACCTTGTGCTATATGATAGACATAAAGAAAGACTTGTTCACACTACAACGCAATTCCAAGTAGCTGGGTGCCGGAGAAAATAGACGTGACCGGCGTCTCGACCGCGGCTGTGGGGCTAATATTGGCTAGCTCAGGGGGTTACGAGCTCCCCTTGGTCGCGGGCCGCCCTTGTCTTTTGAACATATGTTTAAACAATTGTTGTTGGTCAGTATGAAAATATATCGACCAATCATATTATCAAAAGACCAGGGAGGCTGGCAACCAGCGGAGGCTCGTAACACCCTGAGTCAACTTACCTGCAAGATAAACTCGGGTGACTTCTGGTTCTAGATATTCTTGGCCAAGCCCAGAGGCCACGTGGGAATTGGATGAAATTATGCCGCTAATATACCCAGGTATACGGCTGTAGCTTGGACGACGCATGCGTGATAGGCTAATTAGCCAGGTTCATAAAGCTTTTAATAAGTGAATGAGTGGTCAGGCCCAAGCAAAAGCACGGGCTTATTACGTAGTGACGAACAGAGATTATGATATGGCGTGCTGCGGTAGTCGTTGCAAAGATCCTTGATCGTCAGTATAATTATACTATGGTCAAGGGCTATGGTTTTATAAAAATGGGTCTGATCATTAGTATCAGCACTGTATAGGCTTACTGTAAGCCAGGTGCCTTATAGGGCATTAATAGCTTATTAAGCGGATTATAATCTTAGACTATCCAATAGAAATACAGAGGATACAGTGCTTATGACAGTGCCATACCACTTATTTACTATGGGTCTACATAGGCGTGCTAGCCCGTCAAAATGGCCCCTACGTGTATCCCTTGCGAAGTATAGAGACTCGGTATCCTAAAAAGGGATGGTAAGGAGCAGGGGGGATAGAATAAACCGGTGACCGACATCGTTTAGCTCGACCGTTTTCGCGGAGATTAGTGCCAACGCAATAGCCAGAGTAAACCCCAGTTACTCGTTCAAATGAATTCGTCGACGACATGTTGTCCAACTCGATCGCAGCGCTGAAACGTGCAAAGCAGAACATATCAGGAGTGTAACTGATTCAGTTCACTGTTTGACGTGGTCCTGGAAACTATGCTATCCTGGTCATTCTTGGACATCAATACCGCGGGTACTATCCAAACGCGCATAAGTCTCGCAGTTGTCAAGTGCGTGCAGTCATGACCACTGTTCAAGGACCCCCAAAGACCCTTTCGCCAAAGACCATCACCACTACTGAAACTATCGTCGAGACCAACTATCCACCTAAGATTAGGGAAACCGAGACGGAGACACTTTCTCCGACTCTTACTCTCCATGATGAAGTTACAAGTGAAGCAACAGAAGCTGCCACTGGTAAGTTAAATTTCATCGTGAGCGTTGAGCATAATGGTTGAAATGCACCAGTTACCATTGAGAGCATTATCCCTACAGCCACTAGTGGTCTACGGCGCATGTGGCAGCAACAACATCTGTCAACTGCTAACGGCGGTCATAATCTTTGTCCGTTTTTTGTCTTGCTAAGACTAGGCTATACAGTTTATGGTTTCAATTATCCTCTACAGCTGACGCTATCTCGCTGCTGTGCTGAGTGTATGGGGCGTCTAAATTGCGTTACTGGTCAGTTAACCTCGACATGGTGTAATATCTACTTCACGACCAGCATTGCCAAGTTTTGCGCCAACGGACAGTTTGACGGGGCTAGGTACTGTACTCGGCCTCATCTTGTTGACCAATTGACAATTTCCAATGGTCCATGAGGTAGATTATTTAACTATGGCCATGTAACTTCAACTCTTAGCTACCTGTATATTAATATACTTTCTGTTACTTCGACAACTTGCTTACCAATCGTCAAATCTAGATATGTAGAAATGGTTAGATTCAGGATTCGGGAGAGAGACGATTGTGGCAAGACGGACTCAAGTCTGAACAGGACAGGCAAAGCAGTCCAAGCGGACATTGCAATGCCAACACGCGAGGTACCTAGTGACGTTGGGGGTGCTGTCATGAGCGTGAGAAGACGATGAGACGCCGCAGATGGTGGAAAGAAAAATGAGTCAAGTTGACTGACAATCAATGGTGCAGATCAATTGACCGATATGATATCTAGGCCAACCCGTCACGATGTTACCCAATAGGTCCTTGTCTAGCCCTGTCATTAGGAGTAGCAAAAAGGAACAACATACAACAGCGGGGATTCGNNNNAGGTATGGTCGTATGTACTTGAGCCTATGCCTTCTATACTATATGTAGTAAGATCAAATCCGTTTATGCCCAGATTAAGAGTCGCACCACCATTCTGACGTATGGCTGGCTGGTTAAACTGATGTGCATAAGAGCGCCGTATTTGCCAGTCATTATGATGGCTTTGCGGAAGTAATAAATATGCCATTCGTCATGTTTAGATGCTTAGAATAATATGATACGCGGTGCTAGAGCATGTCAATGCAATGTTGTGAATGGACAACACGGATTAATTGGTTTGTAGGATGGCAGCCAGGTATTTGGAAACTGTTGACAAATGCGACCAATATTGGTGCACGACGCGTAGATGCCATGCAAATATTCGGCGACCTCGAATAATGGTGGCCAGTTGTAAAATGTCCTGTGAAGGAACCGAAAAGCTCCAGGGTAGTCTAATGCTTCAACATTGCACATTATCACTGTGGCTGTGTGGGCTGTGTGTTTTATACCAGGGAGAAAAGGTGGCTGGTTGGTACGGCTGGCGTTATGCTGACTTGGCGTATCGTACCGCGTGTCGTGTCGTGTCGTGTCGNNGGCTTATACTGTTATATCAACTTCTCTTCTTTTTAGAAGATGATACTGGTTTTTTACTGATAGATACAGTGACTTCGTTCGAATGAGTACTGATGGGGATTTTCTACCTAACTATACTGACGAAGGGATGAAGTTTCTTGCTTTGACAAAGAACACAGTTGATCACCCTATTACATCTCCATCGGTGGCTGTGAAAGATATCCAGCCTGATCGTAACTAGTAGAGGTATGGCTCGAGATCTCTTTCTCCTGCTGGACCAGTGCACACACTGGACAGCACACCGACCAAACAAGATCTTCCCCGTCACTTCCTATGAGGCTATATCGAGCCCGAATCTCCTTACGTGCGATCCACTGAACTCTAATAGGAGTGTTAGCCAGGCCTCGGTTTGACTGAAGCAAATTGTGTAAGCGGAGGTAGGGTTGTGATGAGCCACTCACAAGCCACTAAGACAACAGAAACTCGCGGCAGTCCATATAAGACACTGGGTTAACCATGAGCGACGTGAGATAAATCAATAAGGTGATACCAAACCTCTTCATTAACTGCGTCGTATGTCGCCAGGCTTGAGTCTCGAAACCTGGCTGCTGTTCTTCCAAAGACAATGCATGGGCAGAATGAGGCAGCGAAGCCTTTTGTCGTCAGTTGCAAGCTCAACATATCCTCCCCATAGGGCCAGTTTCTTGTAAGCTTGAAGGTGGAAATACTAACACAGTTCTGGGGGGCTGAAGAAATCTAGGATTTCTGACGACCATCTATTGGCATTTAACACCTGAGCCTGTCCAACCAACGGCTGAGGGTATCGACCTTGCTCAGGATGATGAATGGTCGGCCTCGGCCGAGATGGAACAGGAGGCGGTCCAGAAACTGGGGTTGGGTTTCGACCGGGACTGGGACCTTGCCCTGCGACTGGGTCTCTTGGCTGTTGAATTTCGGGACTACTACCGAATGTTAGGAAATTGGTTCAGGCACTGAGTCCTTGAGTATTTGCTTGCCGCACGGGCACGGGCTTTCTCCGCCACTTAGATCCAGGATAGTTGGTAGCTGGAAGGGAATGTCCTTGATAGAATTGAGGCTAGACATACGAGTCAGTCGCCTTTGCAGAGATGTCAAGGTCTGATTTGGTTAGCCGTTACCTCTGTCACTTCCGAGCGAGACTGGTTGTCCATCTCGATGAAGATTCAACGTTACGTGTAACATACTCACTTGCGCTCGCATAAACTGACAGATTTGAATCAGAGTTGCTGCAATTTCGGACACCAGGACAGCAAAGTATCAGGTGATTCGAAGTTCTAAGCTACAGTGTCAAGATTCTCAGCCTGGGCTTGAAGCTAAAAACAGACGCATCGAGAGCTGCAACGTTGTAGTCGTCTACACCATTACGGCGCCACATGAAATTTTAGGTACCCTCTCACATAAGAAAGCCCTGATCAATAATAGCTGCGATCATATATTACATTACCACTCTAGTAGCTAAAGTTGAAATAGGAAAAGGCAATCTGCACAAGTAATCCTCCGTAGCGGAACGGATCTTCCGCACCCCCACGGACGTTACATGCGTCAGTAGTAAATACGGCTGTGAACCTTGATCAATATCTGTATCTGATGGAAGTAGTGTATTCATCCTCAAAGTCTTTCGTGTATGGCAGCCAGCTCAGCTGTGGCACAGTATCCAAAGTATAGTGTCGTGTGGTTGAGAGGAGGTACTTTCCTTCCTGTCAGACTCTCATACACCAACTCCTTTCAACACGGCCTTATATCAGAGAGGCAGTGTCAGCATGCTGCCGCTACCCAAGTTGATGGAGTCGAGGCGCCTCATACAACAGGTTGCTTCGCAGACAACATGACTCCAACTCTATTTACATGGCGACGATGGCTTGAAAGAAGCCACAGCTGACTGTGCTTAAGTGCATTTACAGAAATTCTCATGTGATCATGACCAGTGTAAATTAGCAAGATTACCTGTCATTCCACGCCAATACCACTGCATACAAGTCGGTTTCTGCAGCAAGTGATGTGCCATAGTATCTGGTGCACATAGGCGCCAGCTCCAGAGTGTGCCCTTTCAGGCTCTCAGAAGCTCAAAGTCACGCCCTATGTATTCAAGTCTCCGATTTTTGTATAGTCAGTCATTTCAATGACCACGAGAACGAGAAAAGTGACCCGTCTCTGTCCTACTACGCCTACTTTTCACTACAACATGTGCCTTCTCGAGGACTATCATGTCCTCTCCCAAATATTCCTGGTGTTTCGTCAAAGCTCCAAAGAGACAGTAAGCAATCTCGTCCGAACTATCATCTGGTCCACCATCCTCTACCGCATGAACATCCACGAGATCCCGCAAGTGAGACGCAAGAGAAGTATCATTCAAGCCAGGTGTTTCGCATCTATAGCCTCCTTTGGACTTTCGCATCATCATTCGCAGGGAGAAGGCGTCGGAGCAAAGTGCTGTCATCATGTTCATGAGTTGTTGCTGCTCTTGGTCGTCGCGATGTTCTAGAAGTGGTTGAAAGAAGCCGAACATAAACTCTGCACATCTCGTGCTCGTAGTATCGTGAATCCTCAGCAGGTCAATACAAGTCAAAGTGGTAATCCTCCATGTAGAAACTAAATCGTTCTTGACTGCTGGTTGTGAGCCGTCGGAGAAACAGAGGAAAGGCTGAGAGGTGCTTGAACGTACTTTGTGGTGCAGCTTCGATATTTGCCTCGAAGTTTCGCAGGAGATTTTCAAACGGGTCATCACGTCCGGCCAGACCAAAACAGCGCTCGCCAAGTATCATTCTATTGAGAATCTCAAACACCTTTCCCCTCAAGCGCAGTGTAAGGTCTGACGGGTCCAATTTGGCTCTCCATAGGTTGTAGAAGGTGCGCATCTCCTCGGAGGGGTTTGACGGCAAATCTATCCCCCTCCGAGCGACTCTATAAGCTTTGGAGTGAGCAATCCTCTGAGCTTGTTGTCTAAGTGCTAGGAACCTAGCGGTGACCTCTCTGTCAGTGACTTCCTGGGTTCCTGTTCTGTCGGTTATCATATTGCGGAACATGTTGAGCTTTGTTTCCAGGCTTTGGACCTGATTCTGACTCTCCTGCAGCCTCCTCTTCGTCTCAGATAACTCTCCAGGTACGTCTGGACTAGGAACGGGCTGGTTCTGATTCTGTCAGTTCCATTGCCAACTGGAGACATCACCGACGGCTCTGTAAACTTACTGCTTGGGATGCAATGATGTGATTTTCCAATGCCCTCATGTTGTCATTCATGATTTGAAATCCGCGTTCAAATCCTTGTTGAAAACCCTGAAACCTCTCTTCTAAGAAGCGCTCAAGCCCCTGCATTTCTCCAGGTCTCTGGTTGCTTGGCGCATTTATCCTGTCCTCAGGACTGTCGGGCGCTTGCTCAACATTGCTCATGGTTGATGGATTTTGAGAGTCAGAGGGCCTATCGTTCGAGGAAGATTGGTGCCGCCAGGCCGGGAGAAGTATTGTCAAAATTGTGGGCATCTCCAGTTCTGATTAGGATGGCTTGAGGATTGCTTGGCCCAGCAATTCTCAGATTCTTAGCTGACCTATTATCAACACGGTCAAGGTCTAGGGGCTTTAAGCTACATCTGCTTACCACTCTTGTTGGCCTTGACTCTCGGCCAAGGTGGTGTCATCTGACACACAGCTGAAATGGAAAGTTACCGTATCAACTTAATTTTAGCATGACCAATATTCGCTCCCTACCTCATGTAGTAATAAAACTCTAAATTGGCTTTGTCTAACCGGCAAGGATTATGCATAAGCCGCCACGGCTGGTCATCCACATCCCAGGTTCTAGTATTGAAATACAAATTTTACACAAATAAAGGGTGCAACGGCGTACCTGCTATGCTGTAATGGGTGTCTTCTTCAATCCAACTTACGGTTCCGACTGAATAAGGAATTACTTGATAATCAATCTCACTTCCTGCAACACCTCGCGTTACATTCTGTCACCAACTGTTGTTAAGTCATGGATATAATGCTGCCTCACCGAGTACCGGATCTCAAGTCCGGTGACAAGGTCCCAAACATGAACGAGCCACTAACTTACGATGCCAAGGACAAAATCATTATTGCCTTGGACTTCGGGACAACATTTTCCGGGATCGCCTTTTGTTTTGTCAGTCAGGAAGACTCCACGGTTACATCAATACTAAACTGGCCAGGTACTGTTTGCTGTTATAAACCAATGATGAATCCGATGGTCTAACATGACGAGCACT
The DNA here is from genome assembly GCA_021655895.1 of Fusarium sp. NRRL 66739. NCBI lineage: Eukaryota > Fungi > Ascomycota > Sordariomycetes > Hypocreales > Nectriaceae > Fusarium > Fusarium sp. NRRL 66739. The sequence goes on from JAJJWO010000596.1 coordinate 60,800, forward strand.
TAGGTGCTGAGGGTAGAGGTGTTCCGAAAGTACCGACTCTGATCAGCTACGATCCTTCAGACAAGAACACCTTCACATGGGGCGCATCCATAGGCTGGATGAATCTCAGCGAGAGTGTCGTTGGAGTTAAACTGTTGCTTGACCCATCACAGCAAATGCCACACTATTTGAAAATTGCCAATGTGAAGCGGGATATTAAAAATCTCCCCAAGACTCCCGTACATATTGCGTCTGATTACATCGGAGCCATGTACAAGCACGCTCTGTCAGAAATAACTAAGACTATGAAGACGAACTACCTCGCCATGTGTCAGAAACAGTTTGTCATGTCAGGTAATGTGAAACCGAGAGATCATATTTGCTCAAGAGCCGCGTTGACACTTCACAATAGTCCCTGCTGTTTGGTCTGATGCTGCCAAGAACGCCACTCTAATGGTAAAGTGCTCCAAAGTGGTGACGGCTTCACCTAGCGTAGTGGACGCTGACATGTGAAGGGCGAAGGCTGCCAAAATGGCCGGTCTCCATCCAGTGACACTTATTAAAGAACCGGAGGCCGCAGCCCTCTATACCTTACAGTCCCTGAATTTCTCGCTAGAGGAAAACAACGTCTTCATCATCTGTGATGCAGGAGGAGGTACCGTCGATCTCATCTCGTATCAAGTTGAGGCTGTTTCACCCAGGGTGCAATTGAAAGAGCTAGTATCTGGAAAAGGTCAGAACCTAGAACCTACCAAGTTGCGCATCACCGGTCAATTAACACGACACAGGTGGCATGGCTGGGTCTATCGGACTGAACAAGAGGTTCAGAGAAGCTGTAGAGAACCTTGTCGGCCCAGACCAATGGCACGAACTACAAAAGCAGAAGAAGGCTCTATTTCAAGCAGACAAGCAGTTTGAAACAGAGGTAAAGCCGGCATTTCGTGGCGGTGAATCTGAAGAATATCTGATAAACTTTCCAATGGTCAAACTCGAAGACGACGCCGATAGCGGCCTGGTCTGCAATTGCTGGACCATGACAGGGTATGTACTCGCATCAGCTTTAAAAGCCAAACTGTGCTGACCTATCTCGTAGACGTGACGTGAAAGATATTTTCTCTCCTATTATCGACGACATCCTCAAGTTCATAAACGAACAGGTCCTTGAGATAAGGGCGAAATGCCCAGGGATAGACATCACCGTTTGTATCACCGCTTTGACATTTCTCGCCAGCCACTAACTATCGTTTGACAGGGAATAATGTTGGTTGGAGGATTTGGAGGTAGCCAGTACCTCAAAACGCGGGTGGAAAAAGAGCATCCAAACATACAAATTCTTCAGCCTACCGAAGCGTGGGCAGCCATTGTCCGGTAGATTGTTTCACACTACGAGGATAACCTGTTCATCACTTACTCGAGATATTAGGGGTGCGGCGCTCAGTAAAATGCCCCATAAGGCAGAAGTTGTCTCTGTGCGCGCTCTTAGACACTATGGCGTTGAGGCCCTATGCCCACTTGATCATATATTGGATAAAGGCCAACCAACAACTGTGTGGCGTGATGGGGGCCTGCGAGTGCAACGAGTAGGTTATGCAAAGCATCGAGAAGAAGAACCTCAACTAAGATATGGCAGATGACTTGGTATATGTATAAGGATGAAGACCTGCGGCGCGACCAGACGATAAAGTTTCCCTTCTTCCGGACTATTGAGGTTGCACACGATCCTGGAGACCTTATCTTCCACGACACGCTGTGGGAGTGTGACGATAGGTGTGCTTGAGCTTCATCAGTCCTTGAATTCGTTCAGTTGCTAACTTTACATCAGGGTCGCTCCCGATCATCGCTCTAAGGGAGAGAAAATCAAGACTAACTGCGTGGTAGAGTCTGATCTGCGCGGAGTTGATGCCAGTAACTTTACGAGAAAATCGGGTAAGCACTTTTCCTGGAAAGTCACCAAAGCCAGTCGACTTCTGCTGATAATCATGTCCAAAATAGACAACCACGGAACACCGTTGTAAGTCACGCCAAGTTAGCCTTAACAAACTGTTGCATGACATCCTTATTAACCTCATTTAATCACCGATTAGCCTTGAAGTACACTACAATCTTGTCGTTTCAGTCGCATCTGCACTTATAAGCTTCTCACTCGAGGTTGAAGGGAAGGCAATGGGCAGTGTGCAGGTGCAGTACTAAGGAAATGAAATTCATCTTCACCCACGCAGACGAAAGTGAAGAATCTTGATTCAAACCGCTTAGCAATGAGGCCGTCTTGTACACGGGTATTCTAACTGAAAATCACATTATTCGTTCATGGGTCAAAGGACTTCGTCTTTCTTATATATACTGATCGTGAGAATCCTTAATACATCCCCAGATTGACGCCTATTTCTTCAAATAGGCCCATAAATGTCTCATGTGCTGTGGCTGCTCCCTCGATACCCCTTCTGCAACGTTTTTAGGCCATAGCTGAACTTGGCATCTACCAACCCCAGATCAGAAACCAGGACCTAGACAACCTTCGGTGGCCAGGTCTGGGAAAGCAAAAGCTGGTACGGAAATATTGTCTTTGGCTGCCGACTTAGATGACCAAAGAACACGTCATTATTATTGATGGGATCGGCTTCTCTTAGGTAACAATATGCCTTTCCTCGCGCAGCACAGCCACCAGATGAAGGCATAATCTATAGCAGAGCTGAAAGCCTAGAAACTAAATCAGCAGCCACTTACACTCCTCTTACATCTGTTGGCGAAATGAGGAGCAGGTGGATCTTCTGCTCCGCAACAACATCCTCTCCATCAAGTTGGCGGAAGTGGCTTTGAGACAGGAAAACTCACCTCGTAACCGTACGGGGAGTCAAGATTAGATGATGAAATTTCTGTAAGCAATCCTCAGCCGCACGCTAGTGGTACAAGAGTGTCATATGCTAATGAGATTAAGCCATTTCACTGCCCTGTTGTATCTGCTAGAACTCATAGTTCACACAAGGATTTGTGGAAATGTACAGCAGCTACGCCTACACGCAGAAAAACCTTTTCTGCTTGTGTATTCCGACCCCCCCTCCCCCCCCTGCGTTAAATGCACTAAACATATTTCTTGACTCTGACGGCGGACACTGCCGCTCAACGGGATAACGTACCACAGATACAAGTTCCATAAAGGAAATAAAATACAGGTCACTAATACGCAGCCCTTGAAAAAGTAGCGCTCAAGCAACGGCGCCTTCAGTCATCATTTTCATCACTTGCCGCTGCGTCTTCCTCAATCATCCTTTCTACCTTGTTAAACAACTTGGCATACTCATCAGTCTCCACGTACTCCTCGTCCATTTCTTCCACCGAGTCTTGTATGTTCAATCTCGCTGCCTTCAGATCCTTTCCACCCAGACTCGCATCTTCAGCATCTGTACCTCCCATGAGGCCGCCACTGGGGTCAGTCACGTCAGGCCTCAGGCTAATGGCATCCGGGAGGGCTGCCGGGCCTTCAAGAGCATTGCGTATATATGTCACGTCAAGCTGGTGGAGGCGAGCGGCCCAGATACCGGTTTGTACCATCGTTACCGTCGCCGTCAGTGATTTTCCATCAGCGAAGGGGCCTATCTGTAGTCCAATAGGTACGCCGGATGCCGCTCCTACTACTTCATCGCTCACGGCAACGTCCAAGTCAATATCGCTGCTTGACTGTATCCGGGCGCGCACTCCGGTAAGCTCGTAACGGCCTGTGACGCAGTAGATCTTTGGTTTTTGAAAGGTAGCCTTCCTGAGTAAATATGATCCCTTAGCACTTGTGAGCCATATGGCCAACTTCTTCCGAATTTCGGGGTTCTGGAGGACCCGGTCTATGAAGAACTCCTCCGGGCTACGGCGAGGTTAGTGATGCACTGTAGAAGAAGGGAGCAAAGATATCATTGTTCGGGTAAAATGAGAGACAGTAACTCACTCATTTAGAACAACGCGGCGGCCTTTGTCTGCAACAATGATCTTTTGCAGCGATCTGGCGTACGTAGAAGTGACTGACACGAAATCCACCGCCTGCACTCCCAGGCCGTATTTGGTAGATTTTGTTGTTGCCCAGCAGCCGCTGATGTCGGTAATAGAGGCAAGTCTCTGGCCGATGAGATCTTTTTCACTTGTTTTCGTCAACACACTTCTCAAGCCCAGCGGGCCGATGCTAGCTCTCCCGAAAACTGACTTACTCGATCTGAGGGAATGAAACACAGCGGTGATCTGGATTCGCGTAGTTCCGGAATACCAAAGAACCCAGTGTGATTAGGTCTGGGGAGTAGCCGTTACTGTAAAGATAAAAAGATGGCCTTTCCGTTGGACTCATTGTGATCTTTGACCATCTGTAGATGGCTCACAATGCAAAACATGTCGCAATGAGGGGAGGAACTTCCAAGACAGACGGAAAGATTTTATATATCTATAGTATCAGCCAGTGTAAAGGGAAGAGAGTGGCTCAGTCGCACATTCAGCCGCAAGCCATGGCTTGAACCTACGAAGGCACCATAATTCTTCCCCTCCGTTGCGTTAGATAAAGCGGAAAAGCTTCAGCCTCAGATGAGGGGGTCCCAGTCTAAACAAATCGAGGTTGCCAAAAGAACTGCTGAGCTCATGCTTGTTTGGCAAAGTACAAGTACGCCGTGAGCCCGTTTCGACAAGACCAACAGCCTGGAGCGGGTGGTTTCCATAACCATTGGCAACCAAAATGGATTTTAGAAGCATGTCCAACTTCTTTGGTGGCTCGATTCTCTTGGACAATTACAGATTGGACCTCCGAGATGCCGAAGAGCGGATCGGCGCCTTTGAGTTAAAGTCTACAGCAGATGATAGCATCACAGCACATCTTTTGCATGGTCTTTACAGTGCCATCAAGGGGGATTTCGCATCATCCGGGGCAGCACTTTCGCTCGCCTTACAGCAGGCACGAAACAAAGGAGATGCCCGCTTGGTATCGCGATGCGAAACGTACAAATTCTGGTTATTCGCCATCAACGCGGAGCTTCCCATATCACGTTTCCATGACGACTCACGCAGCGACTGGCGTAAGTTGAGCGATGCTCAAACTGGAGCCTCTGACCGACGAAAGAGGTTTATCGAAAATAGATCTGTCGTTCGGGCTAGTCTCACCGAGCTTGATCTACTCGAGAGAGACATCGTCAACAACCTGGCGCGGTGCTCTTCAAATCTCCAACTGGGGGCATTCCCGCACCATCCAGCTTACCACACTCATTCCACACTTCTTTTCGAGTCCTGCGTCCCCTTTCCGTCACCCATGGCCGCCGACGCGGATCGTCTGGGTCTAAAAACGACCTCTCGTGACTTACGACGGCTCAATGCAGAATACCTTTTGGCGGGTGCATCTGAGCAGGGCACTCATGAGCTCGAAGAATTGTATCAAGAGTGTTTGGGTGACGGTGATTTGACTGGAGCGGCCAGCTGCCAGCTGATTCTGGGCGATAATTGCCTGTCGCCTCCCTTTACCAGCCCAGTTGTACTGAATATATGTCTCATGAACCGCGTCTGTAGCGGGCTAACTTCTTGGCACGATGGCATCGAGACCAGATATCCATTGCGGAACAATACTCGGGCTAGTGAGCTCTACGACCAGGCTTACAAGCTTTTCTATGAGGCTGGTTCAATGCGTGGCATGGCCGCAGTCTGCTTTCGTAGAGGCTGTATCGCATTAGCCGAATACCTGAATTCACTACTCCTCGAAGACAGTGTGGAGATGGCTGCACCAGGGCGTGAAGCTTTAGGAATGGAAGCAGAGTCTCAATTACGCTTCGCACTCGACCTGTACGAAGGAGATGGCTGCATGGCCAAGCTCGTGTCTGCTCACAGAATCATCCTCAAGATTCTTATTTCCTGTCCCCCAAATACGTTCCAGAAGCCTGAAGGGAAGGCATATGATGCTGTTCCGGATGCAGCAACTATTGGTTCCTGGGCTAGAGAGAACGCCAACATAGGCATCGCCCGGCTCGCCGGCCTTCTATTCCTAGGGGTTGGGAGGCTGCTATCTACCACTTATCGCAATCTCGACGCTGCATCTCTGTGCTGCGCGTGTGCTAGGTCTTGTTTCCGAGGCGGAGAGGATCATATTCTTGAGCTTCACGCCACGGTCCAGCACGCGAAGCTACATGAGTCGTGTGGGAATATGGACGTGGCTCGATCGCATCTCGACGCCGGACGGAGGATATTGCGAGGTGCCCTAGGGCAGATCGATGCTATAATCCAGACAGTCGTTAGCACCGAGGATCGACAGAGTCTGGAACTGATCAGAACAAACACCATATATAATCTGGAAAGTGCTGCATCATCCATCTACGCCAATAATCCCCGCGCTGGTGCGTTGAAAGCCCAAGTACAAGAACTCTTGCAGGAGCATGGTGGCTCGACGACCAACGCGATGCTCCACAACTTGATGAAGAGTTTCCTGAACCCAAACACCAATGCTACATCCACTATCCCAACAACTGAGTCTGTCAGTACCGCAGTGGTCAATGTTACCGAACCTCCAGCTCAGCAGCTAGCACAACCCACCTCAGATAAGTCAATGGGGCAGCCCAGCATGGCCGGTCTGTTCCAGCGGCACTTGGTAGGGCCCATGAATGCCATTGCAAGCATTCGTCAGAAGTACTACGTAGCCCTGTCTGACCGTAAGAAGGCACTGGTTGTGTACAATGACTGGGAGCAGGGCCAGAAATCCCTAGAGAGTGTCTTGGAGAGTCTCGACCAGGTAGAGAAAGTCAAATCGCTCGAGCTGTACAGTATCAGAGCTGCCGTTTTGCACCACTTGGAGAGACACGAAGTAATTCGACAGTGGCTACCTGAGGCAATACCCGTCATGTTTGGTGGCCGGCTGCCCAGCGAGCTCTCTACAGATGCGAGCCCCGAGCTAGAGGCTATGAACCAACATTTTATCCGCCAGCATGGTGAGAGGTCTCTCTCATTGTGTTTTGTCGCCCAAGACTGGAAGCTTGGGACGAAAGTCTTACGGAAGATACAGCAACAGTCCCCTGCACTCCTGGATCAGTTGCTTGTTGAGAGTGGCAACACCAAATGGGTCAACATGGTATATATCGCAGCCATCGAGGAGCATAGTGGCAACCCGCAGTCCTCATTTCGCTGGCTAATAAAAGCCCTCGACGACCTAGAGGCCAGCAGGTCTAAGCTGACCGACGTCGCTGACCGCAGAAATCTTCTGGACGTGATTCATTCGGCTGAGCTCTTTGCTGGCTTGGCTAGAATTTCGCTACGCTTTCATGAGTCTCAGGAACATGAGAGCTTTGAGCAGCTAACGGAATCCTGGGCCTTCCACGGTCCTACTTGGGCGGATGAAGCGCTGCTCTTTTTGGAACAAGGCCGGGCACGTGTGCTTCTCGATCTGTTGACCCCTGAACACATGTCTCAAAGCTTTCTTGCGTGGTTGCATCAATTGCGTACTAAAGAGATGGAGATTCGAGCTGGTAAAACAGACAGCAAAGGGGATGGAGATGGCGACTTGGCTGCGTGCCTGGCGAAACTCGGCAACGATATTAAGAATGAGGCTGAGTCGCCGAGTAGAGCCATGATCCTCGCCCGAATGCACCAGCCTCATTTCGCGGCTGACGCTACCAAGCTCTGCATGGCAATCCCTGAGGATGCCATTGTTGTACACATGAACCCATCGCGAGACGGCGTCTTACTTCTGTACATCAGCCACAAGGGCATAGAACTCACGCGGCTCAGCAGCTTTACCGACCAGCAGATGGAGAGGCACGTTTTGCAATACCTCAAGCTCTTCAAACAGGTCGATGTTCATGACTTGCCCTCTAAGACGGTTTGTCAAGCCCTGGTGAAAGAGCTGTCATACGAAATCATCCACCCTGTCCGACACCTCCTCGACAGCAGGTCGCATTTGATCTTCGTCCCGTCGCAGTCGTTGAACAAGTTTCCCTTCTCTGCACTTCTGTTTGACGGGGAGCCTCTGTTCCTGCACAAGGCCGTGTCCGTGGTGCCGAGTCTCTCGGTGCTGCAGAACCTGGTGCAATCGTCTCGTAACAGGAATATACCACAAGACCGCACATCCATGAGTGCAGCCGTCATCTACAAGGGGCAGCGCAAGACTGACCGAAACCCACTCAACATCTCAGCAGGGGCCGCCATTGAGATAGCAGGCCGACTCGGCTGCGAGCCCGCTCCATCACACCGAGTTAGTCTGAAAGAGTTTGGAGAATATTACCAAGAATCCGACATCGTCATTGTCGGGACACATGGCCTGACGAGCGGAAATTCGGCCTGGGAGTCCAACATTGAGCTGAAGGAGCCGCTGCGGGTGCTGGACCTGGTGCAGCTGCGCAGTCATGCCGCCTTGGTAGTCTTCGAGGCCTGTGTGAGCGGCGTGGGCGAAGGCTCTCTTGGTAATGATGTGCTGGGATTTGCACACTCGGTGCTCTCTTCAGGTGCTGGTGCGTTCCTAGGAGCCTTGTGGGAGGTCTCAGATAAGACGTCGGCCATGCTGATGTCCTTCTTCTTCCGCGAGCTCACTGCTACGGCATCTTCATCTGCTACAGATACTTCTCTCGCAGCCTGTTTACAAAGGGCACAAGCCAGACTGTACAGGTCAGATGCGTGCATTGTCAAGCTTGTTCTACAAGACTTTAGAGCCGCTTGTACAGCGCTAGATCCAGCTCACATCAGCCCCTTCCAATTGAGCAAGATATTAAATGTTCTTAGTACAGTTATTGCGACGGAAGATGAAGACATGCAGGACTATTCTCACCCTTTCTTTTGGGCACCCTTCGTTCTAGTTGGCTATGGGGGATAGATGACAGAGCATCTCGTCCTCTGAAACAAATTGGTTAGCTTTAACTAGGAGCTAGTATAAATCACCAGGAGTTGCATTTTATTCGAAATAGCAATCGTATCCTAACTCCTGACACCGCATTCGCGCATACGCTCGTGCGAATACGAGGGTCATGGGTCGAGTTGAATGTATGCCAGATAACAATGTCTTGGTTCCTGACTAACTGAGCCGTGCCCATGTCCCTCCGCCTTCTACCTCCATGAATCGTTTCTCGGTGATCTACCCACGTCGGGGCCACAATGGCTCCATAAGGGTATTTCTCTTTGTGGTCTATAGAGGCTGGTAACGTAGACAGGATTCCTGTAGCACGCACCTCGTAGGATATGGAGACATCCTGGTAAAAGTGCCAAGCAAATATGTACTCGTAGTTGCTGACAGTGGTGATGGTCTGCAACACAAGGATGCGAGATCGAGCATCAGGAGGTGCATCAGCCTCGGCACATAGTCTGCGGCAACCTGCACCGCCAGAGTAATCAATAGACTACCCAGCACAGCAATATTGCATTGTCAGCATAACTTTCTCCCTTTGATCTGCGGCCATAGCCATGAGCTCAGCATCACTGTCCTCTGCAATGGTAATATCTCCAGCCGGCCTCTTCTCGCTTGTATCAGATGCTAAGACAGGCTCATTAGACCATTAAGTCCTTGCCCGACAAGTTGAACTGTATAAAATCTTAGCTAAGAGGACTGATTATAGCCTAATAATCTCTATAAAGGATAATAGTTAAGCAGAGACACGATATTATATAAGTAACCTGATTTAATATCTAATATCCTCGGCACTCCAATTTCCAAAGCACCAATTCCGCTGCTGAATTATCCTCCGCAAACCCCTTACCCGCTTGTCGAGCACTGATTATCGTCACCTTGCCATTTCCCTCGTCCGGTCTCTCCTTTCGCTTCCTCGAGGCCAAATATCCGAGTGAAACTCTAGGTGGCTCGATGAGCAATGCACGTTCAAAGTCAATCAACATGATCTTATCGACTTCGTGATTGAACAACATATTCGCCGATCGGACGTCTCGATGGACCACTCCATTCTGGTGTAGAGTGTTCAGGGACTGTTCAAGCACTGTCTTGAGCTCTTTTAGCGGGTAGGGTGCATGGTTAATCGGGTCGCCGCCCCAAGACAGGAATGTCAGGTGGATGATGTAGACGCGATGGTCATAGTAGTAGATCTTGTTCATGCCTCGCAAGTCGATGGAGCCGAGGTAAACTGGTACGTTGATGCCTTGGATTGGCTCGAGACGGTTATAAACCGCCGCTTCGTGCTCGAGGTCTGGGATGAAAGCCCGCACCGTACCTTTGCTGATGAATGTGTACCCGTAGGCCAAGAGAGTGACTTTGAAGAGTACACCACGCGCACCACTGTGTTGTTTCATCGGCGTGATGCCCTTGTCCAAAGAATCCTCCATTTGCTTCCAGAGGAGCGCAAGCCATTCTTCGTGATCGAGTGGATGACGCTCATGCGCATGAGAGCACTTGGTACGATGAAGAGCCACATTTGGACACTTGGGGTCGAGAAGGCCGCGGTTTCGCAGTCCGAGGAGGCATTTTTGCGTGCAGTATTGACGACCTTGGTTGTTCCCATCGCCAGAAGGCTGCGGTGCTGGGCGACTACCCTGTTTACTGGAATGCCTGGTGCTTCGTCCAGCTGGTGTAGGGGTACCTGGTGGTTGAGGACCTGACTCGTCGTCTGGGGAGTCATGCCTGTCGTGTCTGTTGCGTAACGTCCTAGGGTGTTGCGTACTGCTACGACATCTCTTCTTGTTGAAAGTCTCTGGGGTCCGGTCGATACCTCGATATGTGTTTGGTTTATAGGCAGAGAAGACCTCGGGTGACGGGACGCGCTGGTCTTCGGGCGTTTCGCGCAAAGTTGCTTCGAAGTCGACAACCCACTGTTTCAAGTCATTTTTGGCAAGATGACGAGCATCCTGTCCATGGATATGTGCCTCGAGTGACATGAGTGTGAATGCCAGATACTGGCCAACCGCCGAGCAGAAGCAATAGTCATCTGGGTGAGCTAGTGCCTCAGGTTTAGGTTCCGTCAGGTGGTAGTAGACGGTTCCGGGGTTATCCCAGTCGATCTTGAGAAAGACGGTGGCCTCGCCAGTAGTGAGGACACCGTACTCAAGACCGCTTTCGATCATATAGTGGTATGTCTGTGTGATAGCAGCCGCTGTGAGTCTCTCGGCGTGGTACTGAAACTTTTCTATTGGAAATTCTGACGTTGGAATGGTGGTTCTATTCACCACTTCCTCGTAGATGTCCATTGGGTGAAGGCCGGCGAGGAGATGCGCAGCAGTCAGCTTGCAGGGCGATTTGTACTCGGAGATGTAGATCAGACTACGCTCACCGTCAATGTTGCGAACAACGCATATCTGATCTGGTCGCAGGTCTCGTTGAGGATCTGGCGTCCGTTCTCGCGGCCGATTCTGAGACTGAGGTTGCGTCCTCGCCCGGGCCCGGGCCCGCTCCAACGCCTCGCTTTCCAACACCTCCTCGCTATCATCTTTGAGAGCATGGTAGTGATTCTCAAATACAACGCCATCTCCAATGAGGAATTCGGTGTTGATGCCCTTGAACGACTTGAGTTGCTTTATGATGTGCGCGACTGGATCCTCGATGGCGAGATGCATGAACGTTTCGACAGTCTTCTCGTCTGCGATGGGTTTGCTAGACATCCTTTCCCCCATGCCAGTGAGAAAATTGCGGTTCTCGAAGAGACGACTTTTTTTGGCCTCGAAGACAGGATCCTGGTTGGCTTCCGAGACAAGACTGTCACTGGCTGTAAAATCGCTGTAGAGGAAGCCAAGCGTGCGCCTCTGCTCTTCAATAAAGTCTCGCCAGGGCTCCAGAGCGTTGGGGCACCACTTGGAACGTGGGTTGGTGATACTGGTGTGTTTCGATGGGAACCGTGGGTTTTGCTGGATTCTCAGTTCGGTAAAGACCAAGTCATGGCAAGCTTTGAGGTACTCGTCTAGAGTCGTCTTTCGCTGTGATTCCTCAACTTCATCTGCTCGTTGCTCAGCTGCAGCTGCACGCTCTTCGGCTTCTTTCAAGCGCTGCTTTAGCTGTTCAACTGATAATTCTGCCATCTCGTTGCGTTGCGGCGGCGTTAACGGATGTTGTTTGTTGTTGTTGTTGCTGTTGTTGTTGTTAAAATTGACTTTGGATGATGACGCGATGCGGCGTGTCCCATTCCGGTTAGTTCAATCTCGCGTGTGCACGTGACCGGTATCCGTGATGTGATTGTCAGAACTACCTATCAGCAGGGAATATTGCCGAGTATATATAGTTCTCGTATCTCACTTAACTTGGAATTCTAAGTCGTGTTCGTCGTTTCAGTTTGGTCGTGTTGAAACTTTGTTCATCCTTCTGAACAAGTCTGAACAGAGTCACCTACCTAGGTTACCCTCCTCCCGCATGGGCGATTTCTGTTGAACCGCATGTATACCGAAATAAAGATCATGAATTAAGTGGCATGCTCACACTATATATCTACTTTTATGTTAGGCCAGAATACTAAGTTTTATACCCCAGCCATTCTCAGTGACTTCAACATGGCCAACTGCTTGGCTACCAACATCATCTTGCAGGTTTTGAGGCCTACCCCAAGACACATTGACCAATCAGTGAAAGGCGACATAATCCAGCCGTTGCATTGCTAGAGAGTTGTGAACACGAGC
>JAJJWO010000597.1:0-32454 GCA_021655895.1 Fusarium sp. NRRL 66739
AATCTGGCCAATTAGCGCGCGCTATAGTATAACACCAAGGTTATAATAAAGTTAACGGCGCGAACCTTAACTTATACGTACAAGCATCAAGGAATAAAGGAAGAAAACTAGATTTAGCCCAAGTCAAGATAATGTAACCTTCAGACTTGATTATGAAATGACAATTTGTTACTAATATGCTCGTGCAGAGTCTGGATGGTCAAGAATAGAGACCTCTCACGTGCTAGGAGGACGGCAGCCACGTATCTTGAGACCTTTGAGTTTAGCCATATCAAATCTTTTGTGGGTCAAATAAGCAGCTCTCTTATCTAAAACGAATTTAAAATAACCATAAAAACATATTCACTGATATAAACAGTTTTGCACAAGTTCAAGTTTGATAAATATTCACGTTCTTAGACGGCTGTGAAACTATATACGACTGCAAGGCTAATAGATACAAGAAAGATGGGCTTAAATGCTCTTAAAGGCAGAAAGACTGGACAGAGCAGTGCCTGGCCAGGCAAACAAGGTGTTGGAGGAGCACGATGAGCCAAGCGCCTGGTTGTTTACCCAGGCAGGCTCCCAGTAGTAGAGGCCAGCTCCACCCTTGACACCGCTGACAATGCTTGCCACCTTCTTGATGAACTGGGTCTGGCCTTCAGCAGAGAAGGGAATGTTCTTCATATCGCTGGGGAAAGGATGCGAGGGCTTGGGGCATGAAGTCGGCCAGTCGATCTCGGCGACAACAATCTGCTTGCCCCATTTGTTGGCCATGTTGTTGAGCGAGGTCTGGAGCGCGGCAAAGGTGGCTCCCTCGCCGTAGAAGGGGTAGAAGGACACGCCCATCTGGTCAAAGGCGCCGAGCTCAAGTCCCTTCTGGGCGAGGACTTGGGTGTAGAAGTTCTCCTGGGTGCTCCATTTCCAGCCCTTGTCGAGGTGGATCATGATCTTGGGCTTGGGGCTGAGAGTAGAGTCCTTGATGCCGTAAGACGCCGAGTTGAGGAGACGGCCAATGTTGTAGTATGACTTGGTAGAGCCGGTTGGGAAGAGGAGTCCGTTGGTGATCTCGTTGCCGATGGAGATGATGGCGGGCTGCACACCGGCCTGCTGGAAGGCGTTGGAGACATCTCGGGTGTAGTTGTACAGCTTCCAAGAGAGGTTGTCGAGGTCGGTTGGCCACCCGCTGGGGATGGCCTGCTTGCCAGGGTCGGTCCAGGTGTCGCTGAAGTGCAGGTTCACGTAGACGCTGAGGCCGGCAGCCTTGGCACGCTTGGCGAGCTTGATGTTGTAGTCGAGGTTGTAGTCGCCGCCGGCTGGGTTCACCCAGACGCGCTAGCGGACAGAGTTGACGCCATTGGCAGCGAGGATCTTCTCGAGAGGCTGCGTTGTGCCGCCGCTCGAGTACTTGATGCCTCGTGCTTCTTCTTGGAGGGTAGAGGACCAGTCGACGCCTCGGTATGTCAAGGCCGAGAGAGCGATGGAGCAGTAGGAGAGAAAGGCCACGAGACGAAAGAGCGCCATCTTGTGTGTTCTTGAGATGCTTTGCGATGAAGTTCTGAGAATCTCTTGGCTTGGAAGGAATCTGTGTCTATTAGATATTCCATCAAAGTCGACATGAGTCGATCCCCCTCGCTCGTGAATACGCCGACATAAGCGGGCTGTGTTGTATCGTAGCCGGGATGTTCATTTTCCCTCCAACCAAGGTATCCTGCAGCGTAGTAATCGTGTTTCACGAGTTTCTCCGACCATTGTTTAGTGCTCCGTCAGAACCAGAATTCCTAAACAGGCCAAGCCAGCTCGGACGAGGACCCCTGTAACGGAGGAGGTCTACCAAAACAGAACAAAACTGGCAGCTCCGGTGGATTTGCACTCTTAAACGGGCTAGCTTCTCGTCTGACAGCATATCTAGCAGGGGATTTTCGGATCAGGTTTTGGTGTCCATGATGCCGTGCTCATTTAACGATGAAACGACCTAGGAGGGAATAGCTAGACTTGATACTTGAGTATGTGCTGTAATCTATGTTGGACAAAGTGAAATAATCAGTCAGACAAGTTGCATGTATAGAGAAAGGAATCCCTCAAATCGAATGACGAGCACTATCTGGGGAAACATATCCGAAAATCTCAATATCCGATGCGAACCAAACCATTAGGATCCACCACGTAACCCTCACTATGCCACAGCATAAACCAAACAAAGAATCCATAAAAATACAACACCAGCCTAGAAATGACTAAAGATTCTTGGAAATACCAGGAGAAATTCTATCCAGTTTCTCCATCAGCTCTGCAAACACAGCGCTCTGTATACTGGCGCCAGTCTTGTTGGTGACGTGACATGCAGGCCTAGTACATAGTCAGTTTCAAGTCAAACAGATAAAAAAGGGGCTGACTTACTCTCGAACATGGCAATTCGTCATATACTGCCCATTCGACTCTGGACCAGCAAGCACCCCTGCCACCAGCGCACGACTACCCATTTCCGTGGTACGCGCGAGAAAGTCAGGTGGTGCAGATGACTGCGTTTCCCGAAGCAGGTCTGATTTGCAGTAACTGGGGTTGGGCGTGTTGATTATGACGGTGGGCTTTTCCGAGACCTTGACACGAGCGGCGATCTCGCGTGTCAGGTAGAGGACAAGGATCTTGGTAACCTCGTAGCGTGACCCAATGAGGGCTTTTTCAGGGTCGTTAAGACGGGAAAATATTGAACCGGCCTTGTCACCAGGGCTGAGCTCTTTGATGGGAGCCCAGTAATGCATTGCCGAGTTTGGAATGACGAACTTTCCAGGGAATGAAGACTCTCGCAGCAAGGGAAGTAGGAGCAAGAAGAGCAGAAAGGTTGAGACGACGTTGACCGTGATGGTTGTCTCGTTGTCCTGTGCCATGGTGAAGTGTGTTTTCCAGAGGCCAGCGTTTGCGAGGACAGCGTCAATGCGAGGCAAGCTATCTTTGGCTTGGGAAGCAAACTTGTCGACAGAGTCATAGCTGGCCATGTCAAGATGCCATACCTCGATTGCGTGGGGAGATCGCTTTGTTAACTTTAGCAGCTCTGCCCGCGCTTTTTCGCCTTTGTCGAGGTTGCGGACGGCCATGATGAGCTTGCCCACTCCAAGACGGAGTAGGTGTTGACATGCTTCATAGCCGAGGCCTGTATTGGACCCTGTCACGATCATGATCTTGTCGGACAGATCTTGGGTTGTTTCTGGGTATGGAAGGGAGATGAATAAGTTGGAGTAGATAGTACTGCCAAAGCCGTAAGCACCTGAAAGAAGAGACATGATTGAAAAGTGTATCAGATTATTTTGGAGGTATTGATATTTTGGCCAACACTCAGAGGCTATTGTTATTTATATAGACCGTCCACATTCTCACCTTGACCCGAGCTATTGTGTGAGGCCGCGGATTTATTAACTCCGCTCACCTGTCTAAACTCAATGGCGTTGACGCGGGGTTATTAAATCCGCCCGCGGCCGTCAGCGCGTCTTATCTCCTTTCACTCAGCAAGACGATACTTGTCCATTGCAAACTCAACCCATAGAGAACATGATTGCCTCAGGTAAGTAATTCATCCCCTTTATCCCATCCCCTAGCTTAGAAGCTGACACGCCCAAGCCAAGGTAGAGAAGCGTAACCGGGCGCCAAAGTCTTGTGAGCCTTGTCGAACACGAAAGTAAGTCGATGTCTTAGCAGTCACTCTGGGAGGCTAACTTGGCAGACTCAAGTGTAATCGAGGTCTTCCATGCGACTCGTGTGTGAGAAGAGGCAGGGATATAATCTGCCAGTATGCTTCCAACGCCGAAAGACACGACAGGCGCATAGATAATGCCGCAAGCGTCTCTGAGCGACTCAAAACTCTCGAGGAGCTAATCATGACCATGGCTCAGAAAGAGTCTCCTGAAAATAACTTGCCCACTCCTGATGTTCATGAAAATCAGGGTATAATGAAGCAGGGCACCAGTCAGGCGAGAAAAGATGGTACAGGTCCAGAAGCTGGCAGCAACACCATGACCGAGTCTTTTGTTCAGAACACGAGCAACGGGAATCACCTGGACGCAAATCATTGGTGTTCAATACTGGAAACTATCAAGGCCATTAGAGACGAGTTACCGACACCGAGTCCGCAATCACATACCTCATCAAGTGCACTACTAACAAGCGATTCTGAGTATAATGCACCAGACAGCATCGACCTGGGTCTAGCGTCATCTGAAGGACTCGATATACAGCAAATCCTCTCTGCCTTGCCATCTAAACAAGCGTGCGATTCCCTGGTGTCGTTCTACTTTCGTTCACATTATACTATCCTACGTAAGCACTCCTAACTCGATGTTCCCTCGACTGTGCTGACCATTTTCATATCAGCTATCTTGCATCCCGTCAAGTTTCAGCAAGAGGTGAGTATCTTGGTCATACAGAGCATTACACAAACAAGTTGATTGCTGACTATAATATACTAGTATGCGTCATTCTGGCGCTCGCCAACTGAAACCTCCATAGTCTGGATCGGGCTTCTCTTTTCCCTCCTCAGTCTCTGTGCAACAGTCTTTGAACTTTCTGGCATGGGACAAGCTTCACAGATCACGATCCCATCCAACAAGGTCTTGTCTAGAAAAGCCCAAGAGTGCTTCGTCCTGGGTGATTACATTGCCTCGGACCAACATAGCGTTGAGGCGTCTCTGCTGCATCTTGTGGGTTGCTGGTTACGTGCCAAAGTCTCAGATACCAACATTTGGTTCTTGATGGGGAGGGTGGTTCAGCTCGCCATCTGCAAAGGCTACCACCGAGATTCGACCAAAGTGTCAGGGTCCAAAGTCTCGCCCTTTGATTGCGAGATGAGACGTCGGGTCTGGGTTGTTCTATATCAACTCGATGCTCTGATGTCTTTCCAGATGGGTCTACCGAGTATGATTCCAACAGAATACTGCGACACCAAGTTGCCTCAAAACCTACAACAGTCAGATTTCTACCCTGGTATACCAGAGCTGCCGCCAGCTCGACCTCTTTCTGACAATACTCCGATTCTTTACACCATCGTAAAGGCTTCTGTTATGGCCATGTTTAAAAAAGTGGTTAATCACACGCGATCTCTGGTGCCACCTCCTTACGAAGAGACGATTGCCCTTGATGCTCATGTCAGAAATGCATATGGCAGTATTCCCGATCACTTCAAATATAGGCCATTCGGAAATTTCGTTATTGACGATACCAGCACCATAATGAACAGAACTACGATAGAACTGCTTCACCTCAAGACTATTATCGTGCTTCACCGTGAGCACTTGACACACAGGCAAGACATTCATTCTGCATTCTCAATAAATGCTTGCCTGGATGCAGCTGGACAATTACTACAGAGACAAGCCGAGTTGCACCAGATCACTCAACCGGGTGGCCAACTACATGAAATGAGGTGGATGATAACGACATTAACCATGAGCGACTTCACTCTAGCAGCCATGGTCATATGTCTAGAGTTGACTCTCCGGATGCGAAAAAAAGCAGACACAGGCTCTTTTGCAACCGATGATGACTTCGAGAAGCACTTTACCGCCGTCCAAGTCGCCCATCAAATATGGTCTGGCGCAGATGGAGCGTCTTCAGAGATATGTACTGTTGCTCACGCATTGGACTCCACGATTCAGCGTGTGAATCATTTCTTGAACACAAAATCGCCTTCGACAAGCTCTCTGACCTGGCATCCCTGGGTAGACAGCAGAGAAACACCTGGCTCTTTGATGCACGGCTCTGCTGAACAGATGGATGGAATGGAGATGATGGATGATATTGATTGGGTATGTTTGATCTTGATGGACAGAAACCATGGACCTTGCTACGATGCACAAGCTGACAATACCTCTAGAGCCTGCTTGACAATCAAGTCCAGGATCCAACGGTCCAAGATTTTGATCTAGATCTGTGGCTAATGGACTCGGCTGGGTCTTTGGATGCTTTCGATTCTCTGTAAAAGCCAAGGAAGATGACGCTGGGTGTCTGCGTCCATGATTATATAGGGAGGATTTGAGTTTTGTCTTTGATTTTAGCTGACAATATCGATAGATGAGTAGAGTCCAGATCTGTATATACTTGTGCATGTGGGGAGACAGGGGTTAATGCCAGCGGCGATCACGGTATCAGTACCATCTTGGTCCTGGCGGTATGAGCTGAAGATCCACTGTGGACTCCTGTTGATTGTAGTGGCTCAAGAGAGATATGCAATACAAGTGTTATTAGTCTATCGTAATTAGTGGTATTAATTTGTTACAATCCATGATAGACCTTGGTAACAACACCAAGCTCCATGTCATTGGCCGATCTATCACCTTCTGTGCTGCCCGTATGACTATTAGCCTCTCCAAACGCCATCCTATCAAGTCCACCGTGGCCCGGCGGCGATGGCGAACGTTGATCCTCAGAAGTGGCGGTTTCTGTAGTGACAACAATGTTGACCTCGTTCTTCTGGTAAATCTTGAGAGGAATGTCCTTGCCATTGATTTCTTCTTGGCTCTCTGAAAAGCTCATGCCAGGCTCGACGACGGTGGGCCGCTTTCGTCTGTCCTCTCTGTTGATGCTGCTGAGATTGCCGTAGGCTGATCGGAACCGTGAGGTTGCTTCGCCGGTGCGCTGGTTGGAGGACTTGCCGTATCTGGCAGAGAATGATCCCAACTTGAACATGCGTTGGAGCAAAGTCCATGTGAGAGGGAGGTTGGCGGCGATGATGGCGGTTGAAACTTCTCGGATATACCAATACGACCACTCTGTGCCAAAGGGATCCCCCAAACTATATATTTTACTCATAGTGGCGGCTAGGATCTGGCAGAAAGAGTTGAGTTAGCAAAACTATCCTCGGAGAACGAGGTGCTTTATGAAGACCTACCGTGAAGATACCAAGAGCAAAGACACCGCACAGGACCATCTTTCTCTTGAGAGGTAGCTGGGACTGTAGGAATACAGGCATCGGAAGAGCAATGATCATGATGTCCGAGGTGATATTCAAGACAGCGTTGGTAATCATGTGATTTGTTTCCGCAGAGCAGTTCACTATTGACTTGTCAGCCACACGATCCAAGACAGAGACGGACGGAAGATGCATTACGGTCATCTGGAGGAACCTGCCAATAGTGGTTGAATGGCCGACACCATTGAAACCACAAGATCTGCATGACAACAAACCCAACAACGACATATCCGGCTACGATCTTGACCATGAAGTTCTGTCTCAAACTCATACTGGAGACGAGTCAGCTGGCGTAGCGAGAGCAACATGGATGGGGTAGATACGCACGTGAGTCGACTGTACATGAACAAGAAGCAGCCTTTGACGCCCCAAATGGCCAACATCTGCATGTGCTCGGTAACCAGCACCAGTTTCGATCCGAATTCCCTCCTCTTGATGTCTTCGGGTGTGAGCACGATGTGTTCGTCGGGGTTGATGAGGTTGGTGGGCGTGCGTGTTAGGACGCTGACAATGGCGAGCAGGGCCGTGTACGAGAGCTAGAAGTGGTTAGCATTGTGTCTTGTAATTGATGAAATCTAGGTACTTGCCATTGTGAAAACCATGAGGTAATCATCTGGTAACATGCGCTTGAACGAACCCAGTAGCAATCGACGAGACGTCCTGAGATGGAGTAAGCAAGCGGCCAGATGAACAGGGAGCAACATGTACGCACATTCGCGCGGTGACGACCAAGAAGGTCAGGCCGTACCACGCCCACATCTCAGCGTCGAGGGAAGGCATAGCTGCTGATGGAACCAGACACCGGTCTCAGTCAAAAAGGACTGAGGAACAAGAGATCTGCAACGCCAGCCAGGGGTGGCAGCACGGCTGCAGATAAAGCCCAACGAGATCGGAGCTTGCTTGCAGTGAAGCAGAGCCAGGCTTACACGTGGTTTAGACCCTGCACCAGCCGATTCGAGGCTCCGGAAGACAACCGGAATGACCTGCAACTGCATTAGTGGTCAAGCCACCTCCTGCGAGTCAGACACTAGGCTCAATCAGAGCGTACCTGACAGGCCCTGACGACACGCCAGAATCATTAGCGGCATCGAAGTAACGACTACTAACGAAGGCTGGCACTTAGATCCGGCCTTACTCGACGCCACAGAACCACCAGAGTGGATTCTACCGGCTTGGCTGCTATTTCGTTCGTCTGGACTTGCAGGCGAGGTTCCTCTTTTGCATTGCTTAGTGGAGAATGTGAATGAAATCTGACCGTTTCCCCTGGGAAAGTGCATGGTAGATTGGTTCAGGGCTGGATATCGATGACATTTATCTGGCCGAAGCTTCGACTGCGAGATCGGAGAAGAGCCTTGGAAGGCTGAAAGAGATTGGAGAGGCTCCACAAAGACGATCCATGAATCAGGATGATCCGATGTGAAAGTGCAAGATAACAGACTTTGTTCTTATTTTTGTTTTGGATATCGTGCACGCTGAGGGTAATAGGGGTCAACGGCCTGCGCAGTTAGCCATGGTTTCAAACACACGACAACCATCGCATGTCAGCAGCAGACAACGTGTCACTAATCTGACTTTGCCTACCAGACAGACTTAGATAAAAGGTGACAGATAACGATATCGCGTCTGACAGCCCCTGTCCCACGCCATCGAAGCACCTTTACCGGCGCAGTGGTTTAGATCTGGTTGCAACCCCGTGGCCATGCGCCCGCACAAAAGCCTCGATCCAATTCAGACGCAGCTGGCTTTTGAATGATGCCCCTGAAGCATATGGAGCATTGAGCACTGAGCAGCTGAGCCAAGTCTGAGATTGAGATTGAGATTGAGATTTTTCCGCTCAGGGGGGGCTGCATGGCATTAACTTTGAGAATCCGAAGCTTACCCGGTCTTTACCCGTGATATGACTGACCCGGTTTATTTAACGTTTTTTTTAGCCTGGTTGAATCAGGATAGATCCATTGACCTTGCTAATGCGAGTCAGTTTACCCTGCCATCACCTACCTACCCTAAGTCACTACGCGATTCAGTAGTTTTTTTGACAGGTGTTTATACGGGTTGAAAGTCAACTATACAAGTTTATAAGCATCTCGACTCTATAGAGTCCGGGATATATCCAATTGAGCCGCTTGGTGTAATATTATCAGTATTTGACAAATTTCGTCTGAAGAGAGCGAAAAACAGACCAGATTCGCAAAAGATCGTGGTGAGACGATTTCACATCGCAATGATTTGGATACGCAACTAGAACGAATATATCTTCAAATACATAACCTAACCTCAGGAATCTCAACTTCTCTGAAACAGGCACGCCAACTCCCCTCCCTCAAACCAAGCACGATCCTTCTTCCAACCGTGCACTATAAGATCCCTCCCCACACAAGCCACCTTCTCAACCTGCTCAGGCGTCCCCCATCCTGGAAACGTAGTCGTGATGCAAAGGAGGTGCGTGCCAGTCTGTATCGCAGTACGAAAAGCAAAGTCCTCGCTGAGGTTCCCGTACGCTTCAACAAACCCTTCCATCATCCACAGTCCCGCAGCTATAGACTTGTACAGCCACAGAGCGTACATCTCTGCTATCATCTGTCCGAAGTCCACGCTAGGTAGACCAAGCTGAGTCATTTCCCAGTCCACCACAAACATCTGCACCTGGGTGCCTTGTTGGATCGGGACGTTGGGCAGGACAATGCTATTCGGCGTCAGCTTCTGAGACGTGGTCTAACGGCGTCTCGTCTTACTTTCCGGTCCAAAAGTCACCGTGAATGATCTGGTGCTTGCTTTCATCCTTTCGCTCTGCGGCGGCCATCTGTTCGACCTCCTGGAGGATATCCTTCACATCACCCAGGATATCCGGCAAGTCTTTGACCCGAGAGTATAGCCATGCGTAGTTGACCATGTGTCTGACATTCTGACCGAATTCGTTCGGAGACACGACCTCTCGATGCTTGACTTGCTGTGCCCCCCATTCGACAAAGTCTCTGAGCCATCTGCCCAGCGCTTCTCCTAGGTGGCGGCATTGTGGCTCGAGAGAGGCACGAGTCGGAGCACTATAATGCTGCAAAACATACTCCTTCAAATCCACACCGTTTGAAAGATACTCAATGATCTGTGTACAGCTCTCTTCATCAACGTAGAACAGCTTGGGTGTCTGGACGACGAAGTTGTCCGCGTCAGTTGAATCAGTCTTGCCGAGTGATGAATTATCCGATAAAAGCTTCAGGTTCTCTGCTTCGAGTGTCTGTAGCGAATCAGTGACAAAAGTCCTAGAGTAGCATTTCTGAGGATAATACGGTGCGGAATGCCGGCAGTGGGAAATCCGGCTTCGAGGCCATGTATGCCTCTCCGTGCTTGACCAGAACTTCTGCTGTTCCATCATCAAGAGGCTTTGACAACTGTGCGAGATAAATATAGTTGACAGAGCCTCCTGTGAGCTGTGTCAGAGTCGAGGCTTGGAATCTGGTGCCCTCGAGGGCTTTCTGTACTTTGGCGTCTACTTCGCTGGAGGATGTCGACGCCATGGCGAGAAGCGAGGCTCGATTTGAGCTGGACGGCAGAGAGTTCTATGAGAGATTCTATGGTGATGACAAGGCACTTTATTCTCGAGATTGATTCTCAAGGAAGATAGAATTAGTGTCGACATCAACGCGACAGCTCGAGAGTTTATATGTGGTTGGTTATGTCTAATCTGCGGTCAGCAATACGCCGAGGCTTTTACCGACGTCATCTGACTGTTTGATGGCAGAAATGCCAATAATGATGGATTGCGGAATGTCAAGTGAGATGCCAAGACGTTAAAAATGACATTCACTGGCATCATCTGAAGCCACATCCCACCATGCAAACGTCAACGGCGAATAGAAAAAGTATGTTTCAATTTATTGAGTGCTAGATGCTGTGAGACCTTTTCTCGGCGTAAGCTTATTCTCACCTAGATTACGGATAGTAGATGGCGATGTTGTGATTGTTTTGGACCAGTCATGACGCAAGTCAGAATATGAATGAAGAATTGAGATGAGTACCTTGGGGTTGTTGGGGGTCTTTATAGATTAGGCACTCGTTGATGAATAAGGTACCTGTTTATACCAGGTTTTTCAAGATTCTGAACCTGGAATTAGGAAACACAGACGCAATGAACTTAGGCGCTCTTCCGTTACGGGCGGTATGACACTGAGCAGTGCGACACTGGCTATTGCATGGACATTGATAGTGCGAAGAAAGTGCTTAACAAGAATATAAAATCACGGGATAACGTCTAGATCCCAATTTGGCCTAGCTCGTATATAGTCATGTGTTTTCACGTCCAAGACTGATGGTTCAAGTGAGGGGTAGCTTGACGACATGTTGGTGTTGAGGCTTTGTCAACTCTGATTGGCCAGAGCCAGGATCAGTCTATATCATTAATCTCCCCAAGGACCATGACAATGTCACGGACATACTTCTCCTTGTATGTGAACTGCCTCTCTTATCGTGGACTTTTGTCGCGTAACCAAGACCTTGTTGTCTTGGCTGCAGCCCATCAACGCAACATGAGACGGGGAACTTTTTCAAAATGGTCCAAAAAGGCAGGTCTAAGACCCTTGCTCTATTTTACATCTAAACCGCTGCGGGAAGGCGATACCTCTCTCTAGCGGCGGTTGATCTGTTGATCCTGGTATAAGCTTAAAGTGCCGTATCGGATCCGATCCGAACTCTATGTATAAGACGAGCCCGCTTCTCGGTACGACGTGGTTCTACTTACTTACCCCTCAAGCTCGCGTCTCTGAGGCTTCACATTTCACTTCCGCCTCAATTGAGCTTGTCTGAAATGGCGGCAAAACTCTTGTTGGCCGCTCTGGCCCTTCTCCCTCTGGGCCTGGCTGTCGATCCTCCACGCCAGCCCCATCAGCCCGTGGGCGGAGGTGATCGTCTGCTCACCTACAACGAGACGACTCCGAGCGCCAGGTTGAGGCCCAGCACTTTGAGCGTCGACTGGTCATCGGCTGGCGGCGACGGAAACTACATTGTCCTCAACGACGCGGGCGATCTCGTTGTTGAAGACATCGTGTCCGGCAAAGCAACAACATTCGTCACCGCTGATAAACTCCCCAAGGATCTGCACGAATACTGGATCAGCCGCGACGCCAAGCGCGTCTTGATCGCGTCCAACTACACCAAGCAGTATCGCTACTCTTACTTTGCCGACTACTTCATTCTCGACGTCGAGTCTGGCGAGAGCACGCCTCTGGTCGAGGACCAAGTTGGCGACATCCAATATGCCCAGTTTGCACCCACTGGAAAGGCCGTGGCTTTTGTGCGCGACAACGATCTCTTCATTCGCGACGGCGAGGGAGAGGTCGAGCAGATCACCTCTGATGGAGGTCCAGACATGTTCCACGGTGTGCCCGACTGGGTGTACGAGGAAGAAATCTACGGAGGCCGTTCTGCGCTCTGGTGGTCCCCCGATGCCAAGTTCATTGCCTTTCTGAGCTTCAACGAGACTGGTGTCGGTACTTTCACCATTCCTTACTACATGGATAACGAGAAGCTGGCTCCTACATACCCTCGTGAGCTGGACCTCAGATATCCCAAGGTCGGCTCCAAGAACCCTACCGTGGAGCTCAACATCCTCGACGTTTCATCTGGCGAGTACAAGCCAGTCCCTGTCGATGCGTTTGAGCCTGAAGAGCTCATCATCGGTGAGGTTGCCTGGGTCACGAGCGACCACAGTTCCCTCATCTACCGCGCCTTCAACCGCGTTCAAGACCACGACGCGCACGTCGTTGTCAACCCCGAGACGCTCAAGTCCAAGGCCGTTCGCCAACGAGACGGTAGCGACGGCTGGCTTGAACATACCCTTTCCATCGCCTATGTCGGTCCTCTCAGCGCCTCGGCAAACGCCACCTACTACGTAGACGTGTCTGACGAGGATGGATGGAACCACATCTACCTATTCCCTGTAAACGGCGGAAAGGCCATCCAGCTTACTTCTGGCAAGTGGGAGGTTTCCACCATCCTACACATCGACACCGCCAAGAAGCTGGTCTACTTCCAGGCTTCCAAGAGACACTCTACCGAGCGCCACGTGTACAAGGTGTCGTGGGAGACAAAGAAGCTTACTCCCCTTGTCGACGAGACTGTTCCCGCCTATTGGACAGCGTCTTTCTCATCCAAGGGTGGCTTCTACATCCTTCACTACCAGGGTCCAGACGTTCCCTACCAGGAGCTTTACTCTTCCAACTCAACAACCAAGGCTGTTC
Organism: Fusarium sp. NRRL 66739; assembly: GCA_021655895.1. Lineage (NCBI taxonomy): Eukaryota > Fungi > Ascomycota > Sordariomycetes > Hypocreales > Nectriaceae > Fusarium > Fusarium sp. NRRL 66739. Next base: position 13,168 of record JAJJWO010000597.1, read on the forward strand.
GTACTTTGGTAGACAACAAGGCTTTCTACAGCAACATCACGCAGTACAATCTTCCCAACATCACCTACTTCGAGCTCGAGCACCCAGACGGCTACACATTGAACGTGATGCAGCAGCTTCCCGTCAACTTCGATCCCTCCAAGAAGTACCCCGTTCTCTTCACCCCCTACGGCGGTCCCAACTCCCAGCGAGTCGCAAAGTCATTCCAGGCCCTCGGCTGGAAGGCCTACATCTCCTCTGATCCCGAACTCCAGTACATCGTCTACACTGTCGACAACCGTGGAACCTCCAACCGCGGACGAGCCTACCGATCCCTCGTGACTTCACAGCTCGGCAAGCTTGAACCCCTCGACCAAATCTGGGCCGCCGAGCAATTCATCGAAAAGTTCGACTATGTCAACCCTGACAAGATCGGAATGTGGGGATGGTCCTACGGCGGATATCTCACAGCCAAGACCGTCGAAGCCGACTCGGGAGTCTTCACCTTTGGACTCATCACCGCGCCCGTGACCGACTGGCGTTTCTACGACTCCATGTACACGGAGCGATACATGAAAACCCTGGACGAAAACCGCGATGGCTACCTCGAGACAGCCGTGCACAACGTCAGCGGCTTCAAGAACATCGCCGGTGGCTTCAGCGTTCTTCACGGCACCGGCGACGACAACGTCCACTACCAGCACGCGGCCGCCATGATTGACCTCCTCGTGGGCGGTGGAGTGTCTCCCGAGAAGATGAAGATGTTTGCCTTTACCGATAGCGATCACAGCATCGTGTACAATGGAGCTTCTGCGTACATCTACAAGTACCTTACTGCCCGGTTGTACGACGAGGTCAAGAGACAGCCCAAGGCGAAGGTGCTGGGTCACCAGTGGAACAAGAGACGCGTGGAGATTGTAGTGTAAATACGATAGCTTCTATTTTAGCGGCTGTGTGATAGAGCCGCGTGAGTGTGGTTAGACTTGGGTTACTTATTGTGGGATCATCTGTCTTGTACAACTGGTAATATCTACAAAATTGATAGATTGATTAAAAGTTGCGCACGTGAACTATCGTACCAGAGTGGAAACCACACCAAAGAATGGTAGATCAACTTGGTATATATTTTCCATCACAATATCGAGCTACGCGCTTGAGATATGTTTCTATGTCCAGCCATTTGTGCATGCTGTTTCCTCTCTGTTTGCCTTATGTCACCCACACAAGATTTCAAACAAGACAGCTGAGTCCCGTTACAGTTTTGCTTTACTGACCCAAACTCTTTCACGTTTCGAGAGAAAGGCATCGATACCTTCTTTAGCGTCCTCGCTCTTGACATGCAGAGCCATTACTCTTCCTGCCCAGCGAGCCGCTGTCTCGAATCCATCACCCCCTTCATCAGTGTTCGACGCCCCTATACCCAGCTGTGTCCAGTATGCCCATTTCCCCACTGCTTGCTGTTGCGGCGACATGGATGCCAGCTTGTCAATGACAGACGCTACGCGACTTTCAAACGCTGCCTGTTTCGCCTCATCGGACGTGCTATTATGGGGGACTTTAACCACGTCCACAGCACCGGGATACTCGGAAGCATTTATAGGTTCAGCAGTGGCGAGCAATCTATAAGTAGCTCCCGGTGGCAAGCGCCGCGAGACGGCTGTCGATGGACTGGTGCAAGGGAGTCCGATGTTGGCTCCAGGCAAGCAAAACTTTGTATCGGGCAGTGCAATCGGATAATCAGTTGCCATGGCGAGTTGGAAGCCAGCGGCCGTAGCAAGTCCTTGGATCGGACATACGACGAGAGCAGGGCTACGTCGAATCAGGCTCATGACTTCTGCGCAGAGACTGAAGAGGAGCTTGACGTCGTCGTGACTGAGACGACTAAGTTCCTTGAGATCATGCCCGGAGGAAAAGACGGGGCCCTCGCTGCGAAGCACCAAGACATCGGGAAGACCTGCGCGCATCTTCCTCCATTCCGAGGCGTTGACGAGCCAGCCGTATTCCTTCCATTTACCGATAGCTGTGTCTTCTCGGCGTGCAGCTTTCTCTAGGTCAGCCAAGACATGTTCCTTGAATGGAGGCAGCAAAAGAAGCTGGCCGGTGACGGGCGATGTCAATGATTCGGTGAGTTGTTTCTTCAAGTCTTTCAGTACGGCTAGGCTCAAGGCATTACGTTTGGCTGGATTGGATAGACGGATGTAGGTGGCGTTTGGAGGCAATTTCGGCAGATGCATTGGGCTAGAGATAGAGTTATCTCAGTAGTATATGTTACGGGAAATCGATGTAATCGTAATAGTAGGCCTGATCATCAAGACTGATAATCCTGAGACTAGCTAATGCATTGCTGGTGGGTTGACACAACCCCGCACTTCTGGCGTCTACTAATATGTATTAATAAGTTCCTAGGCTAGCCAGAGGCGTCTGATCCTCTTAAACCCGCAGAAGTATATTTAATAGTATATTTATAGAAAAGGTAATAAAGCCTTATTAAAAAAGGTAACTTATAACTTTTATTTATTTTTAATTAGGCCTAATATCCTTATATAATCCCCTTCAAGGTATATAGCAGGCTATTATGTTTAATAAATTTATTTAATCTAGAGACAAGAAGTAGAAACAGACTGTAAAGCCCGAGAACTTACCGAGCCGCGCGGGCTTATCCCCACTTAAAACACTTCCCCAGCCTATCTATTCTTTACCCGCCAAAGCTTAGCAGCCGAGACCCAACTAGCGTGGTTCAAGCGCTTATTACCTAATAGGTATCTCAGCATTCGTAAGCAATTAAATCGATGGCATGTCTAGGAAATTCTATAACAATCTTAAAAACTGAGGTAAACTCCAATTGACATATGCCAAGCTTATAGACACACATTTCTTTCTGTTTAATAGCAAATAAGCCAAGTTCTACGCAAATAGTTCGTACTGCTCGACAGTGCCTGTTCAACATACCAAGGACTTGCGTCGACAAAAGCTCGTAACCCTGGCCAAACCTTAGCCATGCCTGAGCTCAGAACCATCTCCAAAATCTTTACTGCGGTCGAGCAAGCCGAGGGCGCAGGCGCCATAGTCCGGCGCTCTATCGGCAGCAAGTACCAGCGCAACCTTTCTCCATTCCTCATGCTTGATTATATGAATGGAGGCACCGGTGAAGGCTTTCCCGATCATCCCCATCGAGGACAAGAGACTGTTTCATATGTCCTCAAGGGAGCTGCGGAGCACGAGGACTTTGCTGGGAACAAGGGTATCCTCCGTGCTGGTGATCTGCAGTTTATGACCGCAGGCAGAGGCATCATGCATTCTGAACAGCCCATCCCTGACCCTGATGGAGGCTCCAGTGCCGGTTTGCAACTGTGGGTTGACCTCCCAAAGCATTTGAAAATGTGTGAGCCCCGGTACCGAGATGTGAGAGCCAAAGAAATTCCAGTCGCGCGTCTAGATGACGGAAAGGTTCTCGTCAAGGTTATATCAGGTAGATCCGGGAATGTCGATGGTGTCAGGGACTTGGCATATACACCCGTGTGGTACCTCGATATCGACATCCATCCGGGTGGCACCCTGATCCAGTCTCTACCCAGAGAGTGGAATGCATTCTCCTTTGTATTTGAAGGGTCCGCAGACTTCGCTTCTCAAACAGGCGACATTATCAACGTTCAACAGTACGGGACAGTGATATATAAACCTGGAGGAGACGCTGTTTCTATCCAGGTTGCCCAAGACGCAGACCACGGTGCTCGTCTTCTCATCATCGCTGGCCAAATTCTCGACCAGCCTATTGTTCAGCATGGGCCGTTTGTTTCGACCAGTCCTGAAGGAATTAGACAAGCCTTTGAAGATTTCTATCAGACAAGAAATGGATTTGAGAGAGCAAAGGGATGGCAGAGTGAAAATGTCAGGCGTAGGATGAGTATATGAGCCTCAAGACATATGCAATCGACTATTTAACATTATATAAGAGTATATATAGTAAAACATCTCTATAACAATATTAACTTATAAAGAGGTAGTTAGCACTGTTATAAAGAGGCTATTATTATAAATAAATAGAAAAACTTGCTTTTATTAGGCTAATAAGACCTTAAAGGGGGGTAATACTAATATATATATTACTTTTTAAAGATATATTAATTATAACCGTTATATTTAAAAGACAGACTTATTTAAAATTTAAAAATTATTATTATAACTAGATGTCACTTTTCTATATTAATATATATAAAAACAGTAAAAAAATCTTAGAGGGGGGCGTAAAGTAGGGTATCCTTATGAGGTGGATTGTTATAGAAATGTTTTACTGTACTTCATATCTGTAACTTACATAATAAGCAAATCAGATAGGAAAGAATCTGTTGGTAAAGCTTGATCCTTTGAAAGACCCTGTTCTTCCTTAAAATTAAGTCGGCCTGCCTTATGGCATTGCACAGGGTGCCCCAGACAGGACTTGGCAGAGAGTATAATCCACCAATCTTGACATGGTACTTGCTGGTCTAGATCATGAGCACAATACTCATTTTAACACAAGTTCCAAAACGATGCGGTGTATTGCCTTGGCAATCCTGCAAGACAGTTTGTCGCCTGGCGCTTGATCCTGCAACTACCGCCCTGACAAATTATCGAGATATTTCAAATTGGTAGGATTCCTTGGCTATACGATGGAATTCTCACGACCAATCAAACTCTTGCGTACCTGGACATATCTCAACGGCTTCGTTACGGAGCCAATCAAAGACAAGCACTGTAACCCATGGAGTGGCTGTACGCTGGCCAAATGCTCAGCAGTAAGTGGCTTGGCACTTGGCGTAGGATCGCACTCAGGGTTTATATACGGAACTCCGTATGCCGTAGGACTTGGGATAACGATTTCCGAGCATACATAGTCGATTTTGGTGGTAACTTGAGCGTTAGCCCTGGGACACCGCGCCTCAACTCATCCTAGACAGGGACTTGGTGCTTTGTATAAAGACCGCCCGGTAGACAGATTGAGAGAAGTAAATCACATCTGATCACCACTCTTTCTTAACCATCTCTACCTCGGTCGCTTTTTCTCGACGGCTCAAGTCCAATTCCATCCAAATCACCACCCAAATCCTCAACATGGTCGCCTTCAGCACCCTTCTCACTCGCGCCGCGGCCTTGATGCCTCTAGCCAATGCCGCCAACCCTATCCCTCGCGACTTTTCCCTCATCAAGCGTCAGCGTCAGGACGCGAGCTGGGACGACTACCATGCCGCCAACGCAGCCTACGCTAAGCAAGGCATCTGTCGTAACTACCTGGAACCCTCGCCCCGAGACGGCACGTGGTCCTGCGGTGTCTACTGCAACAACGACAAGATCAAAATCTGCACCAGCGGCGGCATCCCCGTTGACCAAATGCCCGACGACATGCTTGGCAGAAACCCGGACGGCGAGCTCTACGCGCTTGGAATTTGCGAGTGCGACACTTCGACGCTGGAATACCTTGCCTCGGCTACCATCGACTTTGTCGGCAAGGGTCTCGATGAGGGATTCAGAGAGATTGGCAGCGTCACGTGCGAGATCATGCTTAATGTCATGAAGGAGGCTATTATTGCCGGTACCTATGCTATTCCTGGTGCTGGACCTTATGCTGCGGCGGCTAGAACTGTGGCTAGGGGTGTGAGGTTGGCCAACAAGAAGGGAGGAAAGGATTTGTGGAAAGATGCTGTCAAGTCTGCTTGTAACTTCCGTAACCAGAAGCACTTGGAAGAGATTGACCAGGGCTACGATATCATGGGGGGATCTCCTGACGACTTCGCATAAGTCTGAGGGTTATGTTATTTCGTTCGTCGAGTACATACTACACATGGCGCAGAATTGGGTTAGAGGAAGGATGCGATACAGAAAATTACTTGGAGCTGGAATTCTTAACAAGAGTATTCTTTACCTTCTAGTTAACGTGAAAGATCAAGTCCGTCGATATAATAACGCAATTTCTTTGACTGCGGTTTTCCATGCTTTAGTGCCGTCTTTCTTACATCACTATATAAGAATTCATTCCTTACTTCTTTAAGTGGTACACAGTACAAAAAGGTACACGATCAATGTCGTAATGGGTTGGTGTTTGAAAAAACCAGCAAATGTCGGACACTCACGCGGTTTATCGCAGATTCAGATCTGAAAATTGGTTTTGATAGACTCGCGAATTTAACCTTCGAAGCATTCATAGCGTGCAAATAATATACATTCTAATGTTTAAATTGTGTTCTCTGCTACTACAGTTATCTCACCTTAAAGAGTAAGGACATCAGCTGATATATAAATATTCCTTTATTAATTAGAACTGTTTTTTTTTTTATTAAATATATAACCCTTGTTATAGCGTAAGAAGAATAAAAGAAATACAGAAGGAAAACGTCAAGTAGTAGTACCACCTTCAAGCTCCTAGTAACAGGGCGATAGTATAAAAAATAGTAACTGATAACCAAAGGCCTGAATAAAACTTAATAGCTTCTGCCACAACAACTGGTGTATGTGGTCCATGCGATAGGACTGGAGTAACTGTAGTGATGTTATTTCCTGTGCCCTGCGGCTTTCCTGCGATAATGACCGATTTTGTAGTGTAAGAAATTGAAGGGGCTTCTTGGCCTTGATCCTTAACGGACGGGTGCGGAATTGCAGTGTGAATAGCTGGGTGATCAGCACGTGTTGCAGTTGGATGAACGAGGTGCTGGTCGGTGGAAGTCGGCAAGTCCTTTTGGGGAAGAGAAGGAGGTTGATTGTCTTTTTGGGGGAGAATAGAAGGTTGGTTGTCCTTCTGGGGAAGAGCAGAAGGTTGATTGTCCTCTTGATAAGCCGAGTAGTTCTCTGTCTGTCTATCCCCATCCGAAGATATGGTGTGAATGAGTTGCTTGGGTGTCGATGCAGGCTCCGGCGCTGGCTTAACATGGGGAATATCATGGATGTGCGCTCCATGCGAATTAGCCTTGGATGGGGGATGAGGCTTTCTGGTCTCGCAAGCGGCAGCCGGAATTACTAGCGAAATGCTGTTCTCGCCCTTGGGACCACATAAATTACACGGCACAACAACGGTTGACATATCGACCGGTGGCGGAATCTGGTTTGTGTAATCCAGAGTGATAGCGATCTCGGTAGTGGTGAGACGATGCGGTTCGTTCGGATTGACAGTGGTATACACAACCGTAGTAACTGTACCAGCTGCCGCAGTTCTAGTCACATTGTAACCCTTGGTATAACTAATACCAGCAGTAGGAAAAGGAATAGGCAGGCGATCGCCAGTTGTCTCAGGGATAGAGGTTGTGGGTTGCGTGTTTGGGCCGGCGAGACTGGACTGTGCCGTTGATATACCATCAGCGGAGGTAGAAACCGCATCAGATTGGCTGGCAACACCATCCTCAAGAGCATAGAGAGTCAATAGGATGTCGGAGGATATATCGCGACGTCGCGATCCGCCGACGTTTCCTCCACAGAACAGGTCGATGGCTCCTGGACATGGGAGATCGCAGCGGTCCGTGGATACAAGCGCAGATCCGACCAGAGAGTTTGCTCCGAAGCAAGAGCTAGATATATCAGTTCCTGCTATATATATACTGGTCACTTGGAGGATACATACCGCTGATGGATACCAATATATCTGTTCCCGGCGGCTAAAGATACACATCTTTCAGTGGTCATATCTTCGTCGGTTGCTATCTCTGTAAAAGTCGGGTAACCAGTTGTAGACCCCAAGCACCCGGCAAATGCATATTGGTTAATGAAAGGTAAGTTTGAAGCGGATGCTGAGGCGGGCGAGTCCGTAGTAGTAGTAGAGATGGGGGCGGGTTGTGAAGTCGTGATTGTTGGGTCAGTCGAGGGAGGTTGACTTGAAGATTCTGTCAAAGTACTCATGGTATCCTCTCTGGCAGTTTCTTGGCTAGTAGAGGCTGAATCTGTCTCAAAGCTGAAGGATGTAATGTATTAGCGATCGAAGTAACGGAATGGTGATCTTGGTGACGAACCTTGTGGACCTATCCGTACCTGAAGCAGTAGTCGTCTGCTGAATGGACTCGGACTCTGTGGTGGAGGCATTGGTTGACTGAGTGTCTGCTTCGTCTGCCGTAGTCACGCTGACGGATGCTGTCCCATCGCTCGAGACCACGTCAGTAGTTCCAGTTGTGGAAGTTTGTGTATCAACCACGTTTGAAAGGGTTGTGGTGGTGGACTCAGTGGTATCCGTAGCGGTAGTATCAGGAGTAGGAATGTCACTACTGGCCGACTCAGTATTTGTCGGTGGCTCAATACTAGTAGTAAGCTCCGTGGTATCTTCAGTGGTGGTATCAGCTATAGTGGTATCGCTGGTTGCAGTATCTGTACTTGTTGGCAGCTCAGAAGCAGTAGTAGTAGTAGTCTCTGAGGCACCGGCTGTTGTGGTCTCGGAAGTTGATAGCGCCTCAGACTCAGTAGTAGTGACGTCGGTAGTAGACAGCTCCTCAGTAGTAGTGGCGTCGGTAGTAGTCGGTAGCTCCTCAGTAGTGGTCGTGGTATCCGGTGCTGCTTGAACGGTGACTATAAAAGTACCCGAGGTAGTCTGAAATGCCTTAATTGTCTCTGTTGCACTCGTTGCCACTCCCGCCCCCACAGTCACCGTACTCGTCACGTAGTTGATTTTGATATCCGTGTCACAGTCGGTACAGCCCTTGATATTGAACAATAACGCAGTATCCAAGAAAGCATCGTTGGCATCGCAAGCAGCAAATACCAGGGTATGTCCCCCGGCAGCGGCAGGGATACCAACAAGTAGAGGAGGCGAGGCATGGTTGTACTGAAGGTCATTATCGAAGATGGGGATAGCAATGGGCTCTTTCAAGTAGTCTGAAAATCCATTGATTTGTTGACCAGACGGATCATTGGCATATTGGACTCCGTCCAGCCAGATCGCAACAGGGTCTGGCTGCCTATTCTCATTAGGTCGTTTGACATTAAATCTTGACGATCTTGCTTCCTTACCGAGCATCTTCCGCAGAGCCTACAATGAACTCGATCAGGACTCCATCGAAGCCATCGCCAACATTAATGGTCGTGGTAAAAACTGCTGCGTCAAAGGTAGGCGCAGAACCGCCGCACAAGGAGTTTCCTGGGGACCCGGCATCGGAATTTGCGAACCCTCCTGGAACAGCGTCTTGTGAAAAGCCCGATGTGATGAGGACACCGCTACCGATACCAAATGGGCCCGATGAGAAACTGCTGATGGCGCCTGAATTTCCGTCAAACGAGGTGCTGACAACTTGCACGCCCGGGCCGGCGACTAACGTGTCTATTGCAGGACCATTTTCAAGGACGATGCTCGAGCATGTCGAGAGAAGCAGGGCCCAAAGAGGCAAAATGTTCCCAAGACGTTTCATGCTGGAGGTTGGAGGGTACAGGCAGAAGTCTGTTACACCTGGTTGTACGGGGACCAAGCGATATATGTATGTACCGCAGCAAAGAATGTATGTTGGCTGGTCTTGATAGTATTTTTGAGACATAATTTCCACCAAGTCTGCCTCTTGCACATAATCGTACAATTTAACTCAATGCAGTTACTCTGATTCAGAGTTGCTAGACTCTTGTCTTAGTCTTTGCCAATCATATGCTGCTATCGGATCCATGAGGCGGGGCGAGGGGGACTGACCAGAGAGATGAATAGGGGTGACTCTGAAGACATAATTTAACAAAATCCTTGGTGGCGTTAATTCCAGCTCAGCCTCCTTTACTTGCTTATTGCAAGTCACTGCTGCCTCCGGAGACTGCTATGAATGTCTTTGATTGACATGCTTAGCATTCCTTGGCGAAAAGGGTCATATCAAGCGTTTATCCACAGCGCATCCAGTAGCACGGGCATTGCCACTGTCCATGTCGCTCGCTGGCTTGATGCTGATATCGAGTTCGCCATATGCTCCCTAGACGAGATCGACTGGCTCGTCTCAGAGTTTAGCGTTCCACGAGACACTATGGAAATAACTCCATCACCGAAGCCTGTATAGTATGATAATTGATACAGCAGCACAGCGTCAGTGCAAGTCCAACAAGGCCAGTGGACACTTGACCAATCTTTTACAGGCTATTGGGCTTTTCCCTGCATTGTCAGCACGAGGCATAAAAAGCTATGCATTGCATATATCCCTCTCAGGCTCAAGCCAATCGCGTGTCCGCAACAGCTGCTTACCCACGCGTTTCCGCTTTGCCACGTCCTTGATGCGTGACTTTTCCAGTCAGACCATCCTTTACAAGTGTCGAATCTTGAGCTACATTCTATGCGTCTTTTCCTGCCCACAGCACACGGTCATGGCGGAATCGCTGGGCCCCATTCTTCAGACAACTGGTGTGGTGGTTGGGTATATCAATTCTGCTCTTGGTGCAAGCAGCGAGCGAAAACTACTTCGCGGACGTGTCCGAGACTGCGAGAACTTGATACTTCAGCTAAAGGATCTGACTGAGAGCCCCGAGAGGCGCATGGACACAAGCCGGAACAGAGAGGCGCTGAATGTCCCCAATGGGCCGCTTGCTCGTTTAAGGAACATTCTAGATACCGTCAAGGCCAGACTAGGACACGGAAAGCGCAGTGATACGCTATGTGCGAGTTTGAAATGGCCTTTCAAGGCACAAGAGGTCCAGAACCTAGTGTCAGCAATTCATCGTGAAATGGAACTGTTGAGCCTTGCTCTGCAACTCGGCACTCACAGCTTGGTCAAGAAGATTACAGTCACAAATGCCGAGAACAACAAGTTGCTCAAACAGCTCATACCCGGATTGGGCGCCATGAACCACAAGCTGGTGGGATTTATCGACACAATGAGTGACGACAGATATAATCATCGTCGAGACGAGATCCTCAACTGGCTGACTCGGATCGACTACACCGCTCAACATAATGCTTATATTTCCCAGCGTACCCCGGGCACAGGGCACCTGTTCCTCAATTCGGTCGTCTATTTCAACTGGGTCAACTCCAACAAGGGAACCTTGCTCTGTCCAGGGATACCTGGCGCGGGAAAGACGATTCTCGCCTCCATCGTCATCGACAACCTGATGGGACGTGCCAAGGCCAGCGAGTCGGCGTACGTTGCATATATATATTGCGACTATGAGCGACGGAACAATCAAACTCTTTACCACGTACTCACCCAATTCCTTAAGCAACTATCCTACGGCAAGGCGTCAATCCCCGATTATGTGGAAAAACTATATTCTACATGCAAAATGCAAGGGAGCCGAGGTCCGTCTTTGGTTGAAATATGTGCTACGCTTCGATCTGTCCTTGCGCAATATCACCAAGTGTTTATCGTCGTTGACGCCATCGACACGATGCCGAATGAAACCCGGGCATCTTTGCTTGACCAAATGGCCATCTTCCAGAACCAGTATAACCTAAAAGTCTTGATGACCTTTCGGACTATGCCAGATATCCACCAGAGATTTCAAAACCGGTCGTCACTCAACATCCAGGCCCTAGATGTCGATGTGCACAAGTATGTGGATGCTCACATCAGAAGATTACCCCTTTTCGTGCAGAAAAACACATCTCTCTGTAACAAAACTAAGGAATGTATTACAAGAGCTGCAAGTGGCATGTAAGCTTTTCGTATCATCAATTAGTCTGCCGTTGTTAACAGTTTGGTCTAGGTTTCTTCTCGCTCGACTCCATCTTGACTCATTAGAGGGCAAAAGATCGTCCAATGACTTCACGAATGCCCTAGATGGTCTGCACTTTACTTCTGAAGTTTTAGAAAAGACATACGAAGAGACATGGAGTCGAATCGAAGGGCAGGGTGGTGACAGAGCATCCCTGGCTAAAGAAGCCCTTTGTTGGATTTTGAATGCTCAACGACCTATCACCGCAAAGGAGCTTCGATGCGCCCTGGCTGTCCGAACCGATCAAGCCTTCTTTGACAGAGGTAACCTTCCAGAGATGGATGATATTATCTCAGCCTGCTTTGGGATGGTCGCGGTCCGTGGCGAGAATAGTATCATGGTGCTCACTCACTACACTCTCCATCACTTCTTTAACAAAAGAAAGATGGTTCTCTTTCCCTTCGCGCAGACCGAAATGGCAAGCACCTGTGTTGCATATCTGTCGCTCAAGGATTTTGAAAATGGACCGACTGCATCTCCCGAGCTTCTGGAGTGGTTGAAGTCATTTGCTTTATACGAATATGCAGCATGCAACTGGGGAAAACATGCCCGCAAGTCAGTAAGAGAGACCCGACACCCTGAGGGCATCCAATTGGCGAAATCCCGACAGATGCAAAACTTGATCCAAGCATTTCTACACGATGGACAGAAGCTCTACGCCAGTAACCAGGTAGGTGGTGTGAGTATTGGGCACTCGTCAGGACCGCGCTTTGGCCCGTCGAAATTCCAGGCCATACACACAGCTGCTTCTTTCGGGCTTATCAGTGTATTGGAGGAGCACATTCAGCAAAACTACCCTTTGAATACGCCGGGCCCATGGAACAGAACATGTTGTGGCATGCAGCGCGACATGGACACTTGGATTTTGTAAAGCGACTCCTCGAGTTCCCCGATGCTGCACCAGCAATGTGGCAACAAGATGTACCTCGCGGAGAAACACCGCTGGGCATAGCTAGCACAATGGGGCATTCCAGAGTTGTCGATCTATTGTGGAACGTGGAGAGACAATGGATTGCAGAAGGCAAGATTGCATGGCAGATACAGCACCGCCGTGGACAACCACCTATCTGATAATTGCTGTGGCACGCGGACGACTGCATATGACATAGCAGTGGTTGTAGCGGCTGGCGGTGGTAAGATAGAGGTCGTGGGAGAGCTCTGCAAACCAACATTATGGTTACGGTGGCCTCACGGAATGAGCACTTCACAGTTGTCCAGACACTCTAAGCAGGCAAGGACGGAGCAACGCTGCTTCACAGGGACTCGCAAAGACAGACAATAACAGAAAACACATTATACGAGCAACAATAATCCACCGACGTCGGTCACTTGGCAGCAATCATAGCCCAAGCCCATACCAGATCATTATATCCAACAATTACTACACATAACAGAACCATACACACATCTTCGTCCATAATCGTTTACACTCAATACCATAGTCTTTCTGCTGTGTTGTCCTACGTTCAGAGCAACATAGCAACGCCACAAACAACTGCGAAAAGGCCGGCTGCAACAATGTTCTGCACTGGTCCTGGTCCGTTGGAACTAACGACAGGAGTATTGGTTGCTTCAGCGTCTGGTTCTTGATCCGAAGATCCAGGAGTGGTGTGAGCCGCTGTCTCCGGGGTTATAGTCGGAGTCGCTGCAGATATAGTTGTGTTGAGTCCGCTGATCACAGGGGGGACCTTGGTACTAGTGAAAATCGTCGCAGCCTCTGTACTCTCAGGCTGAACCGCAGTACTAGTGGCAATCGTCGCGGCCTCTGTACTCTCAGGCTGAACTGTAGTACTAGTAGCAATCGTCGCGGCTTCGGTGCTCTCCGTCTTGCCTGTGAGGTTCTCGATACCCGCTGTCACAGTAATAGGCAAGAACCAATGCGAAGCAAGGTCATCTGTGTCAGTATTCACAATAGTGTGTCCAGAACTGACCGTGGTCGTGGTGCAGGTCGCTGTCACTGGCCCAACAGTGCAGTCCCAGGTGAGCGTTCTTTGCAAAAGAGGTCGGTCAGTAATGCAGTAGCATCTAGATATAGATAAAGTCCATACCGTTTTCCGCCGAATTCTCTGTATCCGTCGGTATACCAAATCGACATAGTCGACGGCCCCGCGTATAATATGGGTCGGTCCTCTTCGTCTTTATCTTCACAGTAGATCCAGCTGGATTCAGAGTCACAGGCCACGGCAAGCATAGTAGCTCCTCCTTTATCGATGCCGACTGCAGATGCCGAAACTCTGAGGCCATCCCAGTCTGGAGCATAGTAATAGAGAAGGGTGGACGACTGAGCAGCGACGGCGGCTAAACCGCTTGCAAGGAGGGTGAGTGAGCGGACCATGGCGAGAGATGCTTGTTGATGGTAAGTAGGAGGAGGAAGTGGTGAAGAGAGAGAGGAAGAGGAGAGGAAGAGGAAGAGGAGGAGGAAGAGGAAGAGTTCAAGTACATCGAACCAGCCCTGTACAGCTAAATTCAAGGTTATTCATCCTTTATCTCGTGCCGGTCCAATAGTATTGCCTCTCAGGGGTTACCTGCAAGGTACAGGGTTAACCTGAGACGAGCCAAGAGCCTAAGATGATCCGACCCCATGAGTTTTGGGTTAAGCTTACTCGGCGGTTACCTGTTCCTGGGAAGTCAGCACAGGGTTAATCACTAGTGCTTATCAATGGTGTTGCGTGATATATGTCACAAAAAGAGATATATGGCCCGGCGCTGTTGTTCATTCATCTATCGATTTTTGCCCACAGCTACCGACATTTCATATGGAAAGGGCTTTTTTCCTATATCAGACTTTTTGTAATACGTTTTGCCTTTACAATAAATGCATACAAGACACTCCCCCCTGAACGTGGGAGGGATTAGATCCACGCCATCCAGATCTTTTCATGACACTTAGGAAGGATTTCTCCTCCTCTTTGCCTCCATGGATGAATGAGCATATCTACTGCATCTATTAATATATATCTGGAGGGAAGAGTTAAGAAATATAGTAACGGCTATGTAACCTGGACTGGGATCAGCTGTTGACTTTCTAACTGTTTACGACGTCAGCTATGCAGATTTTGACGACAATGCTGAGCGCTATATGGAAGAAGGCTGCATTTCCTAGCTTACTCTCAGTAGAGCGACAGTCCTGCTAGCCGGTTATCATGACAGCTTACCCAAGGTCTTCTCCCAATATGAAAACTACAGGTGTTACAATTACCGGAGAACTTTGAACCACCGGGCATTCAACTGACCCCGTGTGATCGGCTCTTGGAAACGAAACGCTTTCCACAGAACTTTCCATTTTGCCACGACATCACAATCACAGGCTATGGACATAAGATCATGCGGCAGACGTCACGGCCGCAAGACGGGACACACGACAACCACAACTCGGGCTCATGCCGTGCTTGGTTCTGGGCTAACTACGAGCATGAGATCTGGGGGGCTTGAAAGTGGCGTTTAAGAAAGTGAGAGAGTCGTCGTCGCTGTCCTCTAGTTACCGAGACTTGTGGGCAGAAGAGGAGATGGTACACTCCGAGAATCAAAGGATTGGTATTTATCGGATAGGTACCTGGTCAAGGATACTGGCCTTCGACTGGAGAAATCGACTTCAACGACATTCATGGGCTTAGTCTTGATGTCAGTGACCATGTCCCCCCTAGGGCAAAGAGAAAAGGGCAATGAACGGAGATGCAGACTGATCAAAGCAACGATGTGGCTTGCAACGGTGAACTTTAAGTATACATCTAGGTTACATATACCTTTTTCATTACCATATAGTTATATACTTATTAACTATATTATTACATTTTAATATTTAAAGAAATATATCTCTAAGTTAAACTAAGAAAGCCAGGGCATAGTGCTTTACTTAGTGACACTATATTATATCTATTAGTCAGTTAAGTAATAAAGTAGTTAAGAATATTATTACTTACGCTCCAGTAGGGAGGATCCTTCTGCCAGACAAAATGCCAGCAGTCTGAGCCATACCACGTGTCACACTATAGTAAAGATTCATTAGTCTTATTTTAAACCCGGCATTCATTTATTCGTAGACTTACAGCCCAACCACCGCCAGGCTTTGTGTTCCAATAGGCATAGGCGCATCCGTCGGGCAATGTTCCACTGTTGACCAGGTGTTCGCGGTCAGGGGCTGCGCTCGGCAAGGCCACTACGGTGACAACGAAAGTCAGGGCCAGAGTCAGGAACTTCATGACGGGTTATTTTGCG
Organism: Fusarium sp. NRRL 66739; assembly: GCA_021655895.1. NCBI lineage: Eukaryota > Fungi > Ascomycota > Sordariomycetes > Hypocreales > Nectriaceae > Fusarium > Fusarium sp. NRRL 66739. The sequence goes on from JAJJWO010000597.1 coordinate 28,984, forward strand.
CCTTAACGTGTGCAGAGGCGCTGGGAATAATTGTATAATTGGGAATTTAAAGATGCTGCTGATGTTGATAATAATACGGCAGGAATTGGCAGGCCAGACGTGGCCTTTTTATAAGCATAGGCAACGCAGTTGCTGCTATATCTAAAACGGTATTATAATAATAACAGCCTGGTTAGCAAGCCGCCGATTAGGTACCAAGCTAACAAACCTACAGTGTTTATACTTTATATGTAATTTCCGTAGGTTTTTGTTATACACTATGATTAAGGGCAGAAGCAGGGCTCTCCTGTTATGGCCTCTCATTCGATAATGGATTCTCTGAACTGCGGTCTAGCCCATTTAGTTTATCGACAAGAAGATCTTTGTGAACGTGGAAAGGTTGCGCAGACTTGGCGCATCGCCATCAAATATCCGTCGCCTGTGTAATGGCATCACGACTCGCTATCAGCGACGCTGTCGACCGAGCCAGGGTCCCCCAGAAACGCAAGCTCGTGTTCTTCTCGTCAACTAGCCCCTTGCCTGAAACTACCGCCTGGCTGCTAAAGGCATCTATGCTTTATTAAAGTCTATATGGCCTATTGAGGCATTTTCCAAGTTCCCCTCACTGTTTACGTTCCTTTTAGACGAGGTGCCTGTTATAGAAATCCATTGCTGAACACACTTCTGCGGGTTCAAGACCTCGGGACTCGGGTGTAACTCGAACCAGGAGCGAAGCTGGCTGAGTGAGAATCCCCGGGAGCAGTGGTTCTTATTCACGTCGGAGTTTTTGTGATTCGATTTCTGAAAGGACTCGGTGCTTTCGGCGAGTGTGGCGGCCCCGTTTGCTGATCGCAATGTTCTGATAAAGGTATTTGACTCGCTTCCGAACTCTAAGAAGGACGCTTTCGAACTCTAAGAAGGACGCTTTCGAACTCTAAGAAGGACACAGCCTAGGGGGTGACATAAGACATCGGACGCGAGCAGATTAAGCAGAAGCTGACTAGTTTAAAAATTATAAAAGAAATATATAATATTAAATTAATACTTAGAGATTATAATAATATATATATTATAAGGGAAATGACTTATTTTTGCTGATGAATTAGTGATTGAAGTTATCTATTATTTCTTTATTCAGTGGGGTCTTGCGTCCGAAGTCTCGTGTCACCCCGAGGACAGCCAAGGACAATGCCCGATGAAGGTTTCCTAGTTCTTCCTAGCAGCGAGTCAGTCACTGCTCTAACCCCAGAATCCTAGTCAAGGTCGCCAAGGAAGTTCTGAGTAAGAATGACAGGCTCTTGATCACAACTCACAGACAGACCCACAGGCTATTGTCTCTCTTATTGTCTATTTCCAAAAGTGTAATCTGTAAACATGCCGCGAAAATACAACTACAAAAAATCACAAGACAGCACACTCTTTTACTACCCTGTCTCTCTTGAGTCGCAGCACATATTCGAGATGGATATATATATAAGGCTAGCCATTAGCTTGGCTTGTTCAGTTGACCCAAATTCATACCAATCTTCTTCAAGTTCCTCAAGCCTTTGCTTAGCCCAAAAATACCTCCCTGTCATCCAAGGTTAGCGCTCGGTATGACCATGACCACAGAGCCTATCTAGCGAGTCTTCCAAATCATCAACCATCACGGCTGTATCACGCCAGCCACTGCTGGTGTTGACAAAACAGACGCTTCAACTAACCAGATATGTCATAGTGAAGAGTGTGCCGGTGGGTATCGAAGAGTATGTATGCTTTCTGAAATCGATACTTTTCTGATCTGGAAAGAAGCAAAGGGAACCGAGGTTTTAGCTCATAGCCTGGCCCTGGGACCTCGCGGAGGGCATCAATATCTACTTGATCTTGAAACTTGGCCCATGCTTCTTCTGAGTAGTCGGCCGCAAAGATAGTGGACTCATGGAGTAGCTCAAATAACTGACAGATAGCTTCCAGATTGTACCTTGGTGCTGCTGGATCGGTGAGGGTGAAGGAATGAGAGCGCAGAGGTTTACCACACTGGGGGAGGGACGGCTTTTTATAACCCAACGGGAATCAAGATTGGTGGCCAGCAAAGGCCGTCTGAGGTTTTAAACGTCACGAATTAAGCAAGCCTCGCAGTATTGTTGCGTATACTATGCGTTGATCAAGAAGTAAGAACATGTTTTAGATCAGCGACGACGTGGATAATAGCTTTGGTGGGCTAAACTGTGTATTATGATATGAAGGGGCTTCCTTTAACCTTTGAAAAGAATACGTTTTTCCCCTTGTCAAGCATAGTAACCTTACGCGCACATGGTTACCAAAAATCAAGGTTCCAAGCTGCATGCAAGAGATCTTAGCCCTCAGCGATGACTCTTCCCTCCCTCAAGGATATTGTGTCGCTGGTGTCGTTAACAAGACAAGCCTACAACCGCCTAGTCTTTGAGCTGCTCTCGATACGAGTCGAGATCAACAATAGACCAGACCCAATGGATTCTGCCCTCGTCGAACCAATACATGACATGCTCATGAAAAGTGACGCCCTTCCCATTAGGCTCTGCACCACCCCAGGCCTTGACGGGGATGCCCGTGAACTCCAACCTGGCAGCAACGCGACCAGTCTCGTTGTCGATGACAAGGTCCTGGATGTGGAAATGCAACGACTGGATGGCGTCCTGGCTCTCGTGTATCAAGGAGATGTACTCTGCGATTGTCTTGCCGCTTGCGTTGTGTGTTACCAGTGGCTGACAGAAGCTCTGGAAATCGGATTCCATCGTCTTGGCGTTGATGCTTGCGATGTAGTCGCGGTACACGGCCTCAAGGTCAAGACGCGTGGGAGCTGGCTCTTCAGTGAGACGTTTTGGTGTAGCCGTCGCCGTCCTCTGTCCAAGTCGTCGCGCATCGCTGTCTTGCAGTGTTTTGAGAGCTGAAAGTCGACCACTGATGAACCAGGCTAGAGTGATTTCTTGATACTCGATTGCTTGCACTGCCGATGCTTCCTCTCCATCTGTCGGAGCGGCCTGGGACTTGATGACTCTGGCAGCGATGGCTTGCGCTTTGACGTCTACAACGTAGTTATCGAGCTTCGATATGATGCCTTTGTTCCCGATGGTAGAGCACAGACTGGTGATAAATGTGTGGCGCTGCTGTTGGTTGTTGTTGATCGTCACGGTCGGTTGGATCAAGGATTCTAGCGTGTCCCATTCATCTTGGCAGGTGAGGATGGTTGTGAAGATGCTCACAATCTCGAGACGCGAGAGAAGAGGACTCATGCTTTGAGGATAAAATGATTAATTATATTATTAGATTCCTAATCCGCGAATGACAAATTGTGCGGAAGCTGTCTTGGATAAGTACAGTAGTAGGCATGTGCCCGCAAATTGTCGCTGACGCCCTTCACAAATGATGCCTTAGTCATACTGTCAGCCCACGTAAAGCCCTGGCAACACATCCTCCAAGCAGATAGTTAGATATAGCTGTATAATGCGTAATACATTATGTTTAAAGTAATTA
>JAJJWO010000600.1:0-37023 GCA_021655895.1 Fusarium sp. NRRL 66739
CTGCCTATTAATAGCCTTATATTCATACGTCCACTACCGATGTATATAATGCCTATCAACGATTTAATCCCCATTCGGCTGAGTCCTGCACTAGTTTGGAGCCTAGCACAGATAGCAGATCATCATCTTGGCGGAGTTCTTGATGCGATCTTGACATCTGTTATATCAACTATTCGTCTTTCAGCCAGTTACAGCGACCCGGGGGCGTCAAATCGAATACTAAATGGTTAACCTGACAAAGATTGTGGGGTTATTCGCTGAGAACTGTTGGGTCATTCTGCCGTGGCGCCTCAAGCAAAGCATTGGTGTTGGATCTATTGAGGGAGGTGGTGGTTTTCCCCCTGAAAGGTTCTCTCGACTTTCCTTCCTAGGCTTGGCGGTTAGGACAGAAGACGCGTCAGCTGGCTGGTATTCTCAGTCGAGACCTCAAGCTAAATACCCTTCCTTGAACTTGGGCGCGTCGAGCCCAATATATACGAACGAAAACCCAGGTTTAGCCTTGGTGAATCTTGACAGGATAACCAACACGCATAAATTGAGCATAGCAAGCGGAATGATTATGATCCGAAATCTTCCTTCAACATTGCGAGGCGATGAGATCCACCTCAAAAGTCCCGAAGACGAGTCAGGTTGCATAGAGCTTTCAAATATATTATATGCGGGCATCACGTCCATCATTCTTTCATCACAGACAAAAGGATAAGCCTTTTGAGGAACCATACTATCGACATGTCTAGTAAGTACGTTGCTGGAAAGCTTGTGCTGACATTTCCTTCGATCTGGTGCCCTCACAGCTCAATCATCCCCCAAAAGGAACTATACTTATCTAGTCACAGGGCCATATTTCTCGATATCTTTTATGACCATCAAGTCGTTGATTAACTGTATTTGATGTTCTTGGCATCTCCAAGTGCAGAGCAATTGATGTTTTGCCTACCTGAGAGCTCGGTCGTTAGCCTGGCGTGGAACCTACAATAAGACTGGCCATCTATCCAAGTAAAACCGCTTCTACTCAGCCACCAAACGTTTGGCACGCATTATCCGCAGTCCACAAGTCCAGGTCTTAGGAAGTCGAATTTTACGAGCCCTTATCCTTTCCGGCACGGTCCTCGAAACCGCATACAGTAAATAATATGAAGGAGTCAAGTTTCCCGTCTCTTTCAAGTGTCTTCATCTCCTGTACCTCAAGAAGTGGTCGAAGGTCCGAACAAATTGCCCTGCTAAACGCCATCGGTTGCCATGATGATAAAGGGATGTACTTACTTTTCTATTTTGTGGTAGCTGTTGCATCGACAAGACGAGCGAAAACAACAACCGAAGGAGCACAGCATACTCCATCTGAATATATTCCTTTCCTGTGCGCAGGTGGTGTGTTAGAATTCTTGGACCTGCGGCGACATTCGCCGGCTATGGTAGTCGCATGATTTCCAACGCTGGATAAACAGAGGAGAATTATCTTTATATTTGAGATGTCACCCTGGGACGTGCTGTCAATCGAGCTTATTCCACTTCCCGAGTCTCGCAGTTCGCTATTCAGCCCGGATGGTATTATCACGACCCTGGAAGTAAGGCTGGGGTGCATGACAAGCCGAATAAGCAATAGATCCTGTTAAGAGAACGGTCCTGTTCCATTAACTCGAAATAATCTTCCTGTCCCCCGGTATATAGCCAAGTATAACTTATTTCTGTCACGACAGACTTCCAGCTCGCCCAGGACCGTCACCCTGCGTGGCACATTAGCCTAGATGTCGGTGTTGCCTTCTTGGCCAGTCCCAAGCTCTGGATCTTGTTCAAGTTTCTCAGTGCCAAGAGAGGCAACAAGCACGATACCTTCACCTACCTTGTTACAGGGTCTCTCATTGACCAAAATTCTCAGTTTAACCAGTGCATCCCCCGGGCTAGAAGCTCGGCCGAGGTGAGCCAAGATGTCCAAGACGCCTGGAAGCGAGATCTCTGGCACGTAGCCACCGGGTATGCTACACGGGCCGAGAAGGATCACCAACATCGAGTATACAGGCATCCTCCTCGATCAGTCCCGCTCAACCAAGCTCCTTCTGCCCGTTACCTTTGCTGGCTATGTGGATGATGATGCGATCAGAGTGTCAAGTTAGTGCTGTTTGTGGCAATTGATATGCGTGACGAGCAGCTATGTTCACCAAGCTGTCGGATCTCAGCCACCTCACAGCGAGACCTGTCGATACTCACTACTATAATACAATCCGCCTTAGTTTTGACATGACTGATGTTTGAACTTTCACGACCCAACTCACCCAGTGAGTTCCTGGTTAGTTCCCCGTGGTAGGTCTTCCATTCAAACCATACAACTATCTGTTCACCTTGTTTTGGTGCATACCTAGCTGCTCTTCTAATTTTGCCTCGAGCTCGTTGTCCGTGGACCATACGGTTTGTCGGAATCAACATATTCTCCATGGCCGAACCGGGCTCGACGCCCCTGGCTCTGGGGCCTTTTACTATGCTGGGTAACAAGATCAGCTGCCACGATGCTATGTTGCAGGCCAAAAAAACAGAGAAAAGCGTCGTGTGCCTTGCATCTCTTGATTTTCAGAATCGCCGAGCTATCGAAGCCCGCTTTATCTATCCTTGATAGCCCAACCATGACCAAATGGCCACGTAATGGCCGTCAAGGTCGATTGTTATTGTGACACAAGCCTTGGTGTTGTACCACCACCTCCAAGCTTTTAGTCTCCCTCTAGTCTACCACAAACCCAACTTTACCTTGACAACTTCATTCCCCTCGCCCAAACGGGCCCTCGTCAAGATGTGGACGACGCACTATGCTCTCACCGACGATGAGCAGAACTCTTTCGACCTGATAATGAACCACATCCAGTGGAGCGACCTTAGCAAAGAGCGCCAAGACGCTATCAAAGCCCTTGTCGACAGATGCCCTGACATTGAAGAGACAGCTGTTTACCATGTTAGCACCACTGCCTCGTCAGAAGTCCCCTTCAGTCAACGCGACGATGTGCCTGATATGGTATCGGATGTGAATACCGAGGAAGCCTGGGAGGCGTATGGACGGACAGCTGATGGTTGGCGACGAGGAGGTAAGTTAGTTCCTCGCAGAGGACGGTTGTATACTAACAAGACCAGCTGATCCAGAAGCATATCAACGACCTATGCTTCCAACCGCACGACAAGCTCCCGTCACTCCAACATTGGCACGAAACAGAGGTCTCCTAGCCACGATGGCATCGCCCATGACAAGCCACCACCGTCAACAGATGCACATGACAGCTCTCACAACTCCCACTCGTCACGAAGCCAGAGTCAGTCCACGTGGACATAGCGCCGCAAGGCCAGCGCCCGCATCACATCCCATGGGACAACAAGAGCTCGACAAGCTTCGTGGAGATCAGGAGCAAGCACGTCAGCGGTTCTACGCTGCACTTCACGAGGCCGTCGATGCTGAAGCGGATATGATGCGTTGCGATACCCGAGTACAGCAGTTTTTGCTGGCTCAAGGTCAAGGGGATGAGGAGAGTGATGGGGACGAGGATAAGGGAGAGTCGCCGGTGCCTCAGCAGGGCAAGAAAGGGCCAGCGCAAAAGAGACGGGAGAGAAAGAAGAGGGCTGAGGAGTCGCGTCAGGCTTAGGCATGTTGAGTACGTCTCTGCATCTAGCTAGCTTTGAACCGTGCTCGTTCACTGCCACCACTTTGCTTGTCTTTCGAGATATCCCAGAGATAGATACATGCAAAAGACACATCCTTCTTTCACCTCGATTCAATCAGTCATAAACCCAAACAAAGCAGCACGAGCCATTGGCTATCACCTTTCTCTTTGTTCAATGCCAGCAGTCACTTCAAATCCATCCCACCACCACAAACCACCACCATATTAAAGGCACCACACTGCACATCCATTGCGACCACGACACAATTCTTCCCCAACAGATATAAGCACCATACTAAGAAGCCCTCCAGAGGTGAAGAGTCCTTTCTCCTTGAGCGCTTATCCAAGCGATTCTGCACGCGTCCTTTGTACTGCCAAACAAACTCCACCCACCTCGGTATTTCAACTGAGTATCGTATCTTGAATAACCAACACCATCAGCTTCTATGTACAGGATCCCACTGCCAGACTTTGGAGACTCCCCACAGACACCTCCCCGCAGACCGCCTGTAGGCTACGCCAAGAACCCGTTGCACAAGATCATCATTCTCAAGGATCGAACGCGTACGTCCTTGGATCCTCCCCTCCTTGTGCTCTCACTAACATCTCTCAGATCCAACCATGGACCGCGCCGACTTGGTCCAAAAGACCAGCATCGCCTATAAATTCATCCAAGACCTCGACAAAGGGTTCTACATCATCCGCGCCTACGCAGCCTCTAGAGAAGAATGCCCAGACGAAGCGGAATGGCCCCCTTCTTGGCAAGATGGGGGAACATTTCAGACTTGGGTCAAGGTTCACTTGAAGACGTGGCTTACTACTGAGCTTTCTCATGAGATGGCCAATAAGGCTAGTGCTTTGAGGAAGCAGGACGGTGTGTCGAGTGCAGGGAATTCTCCTGTGGCTAGTCAGAAGTCTTTGGAGGGCGTGGTTGAGAAGGCAAAGGTCGACAAGACGGTCATGGTACATCAGAACGTTCCATCTCCATCCGTCGAAGCCAGCCAGACCGATACGTCGGCGCCAATGTCACCACCAGCCAAATGTCAGATCGAGTCCAACGTCACAGGCCCGGGCCTCCAAAGCCAAGCGCCCATCAACAGCTATCTACCTTCGGGTCCACTAGCTCCAGCGCATGGCCGGAGCCAAGTCAACCACATCACCGAACTACTGGAGAGAACCCTTTCTCCAACGTCCAACCGAGAGTCGGTGGGCTTAGTGGGTTCCTCACTTCTCAACTCCACCTTGGACAGAGGCCAGACTTGGAACCCTACAGCTGAGGAGCAACCCGCAGACACATCTCCCCTCGTACCTCCACCGGCAGATCCTTCAAGTCTTCCATGGACTTCAGGTCCAAGCCTTGACGACACGTCTCGGGCTGCCTCAAACGTCGCTCCCCAGACTCATGCAACAGAGATGGATGCCGGTCCTCCTCAAGGCGCACCTACGAGTCTTACTCGAGACAATCTCCGCCAACATGGTGCTTCTTCTGGTGGAGGTAGATCTAGAAGGCCTCCGCAGGAGTGGTATGAGTGGTACAAGGTTTATCACAGAAGCCAGCGACGAAGAGCGCGTGAGAGCGAGGGGCGTGTGAGTGAGCAGTGATTCGGTTTTGCTTTGGAGAGGTGCGATCCCGTGGGAAAGAAAAACGGTGTAGTGATTGATAAGATATGTAATATGACAGTTTGTTGATGGTGCTGTCGGAGTGCTTTCTCATCTTGAAGAGGTGCTGCTGGTTGTAACAACTACTGATGTTCATAGAGGGGGTCGGTGGGTGCTTATCTTGGAGTTTGGTTTAGTCTTAGTTATGCTTTATTTATTCCTTCATCTGTATGTCAAGATGAGAACCTCTCGAGGCATACTGGATGCCAGGATTATGCTCGTTCGTCATGACCACCCTTTGCCTGACAGGTGTATGGTGACTATGTCTCCCAAGGACACTACCATCCTCGACCATCAGCCTATTCCCTCATAACTCAGCCATCTTTACACTTGTCCCTCCAAGCCCTCTCCCCATCCCTAAGCACCTTGGGCAACACCTCCTTCATATAAACCACCCTCGTAGTGTCATTCAACAAGACCGCCGCAGCCGCCGAAAACGCATCTCTCCACTCCTTGACCCCCCCATCAAACCTATCCACACTCTCCGCCCACGCATCAAGCACCGCTTGTTTAGCAGCCATGTAGTTCTTGTGGTACGGCGAAGCACAATCGTCAGCGCTGTCGAAAGGAGGCTTTGTCTCGTCGAGGCGAAGAACGGACAAGAGTGTCGCGGGCTTATCGGTTGTGGTTGGTTGAAGAGTTGCAATCATCTCGTGGGCGTGGCAGATTAGACCGAGGGGAGAGAGGAGGGTGTCTCTGGGGACTTTGTCGAGGTACGAGGTTGAGGATGGGGAGAGAGTGTACCACGCGCCGATGGAGGCCATGATAGCTGCGCCGGCGGCGACGATGGGACCGATAGGGGCCAGGACCATGATTTCTAGGCGGTTAGAGTCGACGACGAATCAAGGGAGGGTTAGACCTACCGGTTGTGGTTAAGTATTTGGTTGCATGGAGTGTTCGGTTTCGTTGTCAGGATTTGATCAGACAGTGACCATCTATGCATGGTAGCACAAAGAATGTGACGCGACAGTGTAACACATCATGGTCATGCCCCTCCAACAGATGTCTTTTATGGGCAAGCTCTTCTTGTTCCATCTGCACTTAATCGGCCAATGTCTTCCGCCAACGAGGATAACGATGCTCCAGCTGCGTTCCTTCGCGGCCACGTGCGCGATGCCAAACAGCACAAGGTATGTCATGTATCTTCCGTCGGCCAGTTTGTTCTGACTCACCGCAGGCTCGTAGTCGTCGTTCGAAAGCCTCGTCTTCCAAGGCATCTTCTGTTTCGCAAGACGTCTTGTCGGAATTCGATACCAGCAGAAAAATTCTTGTACCGGAGCCTGATGACAGCGAGAGCTTCAAGCCCGCCGAATCAGTCGCCCAGACCGTGGGCGGTTTCGTCCATCAAGATAGCGTCGAGACCTATGCCCAAACAAAAGTCGTCGACGCTGCTCGAGACCTCCCACGGCGAAGCAGGCCTCTTGGAATCGAGACGGGTGCGCACTTGACGCAGAATAATACACAAAACAGCAATACTTACAACTACACCTACCACAATTACAAAGCCGGTCCCAAGACTTCTGGCGGCGGACGACGTCGGCCCCTTGTCCCCTTCTGCCCATGCTGTGGCGCTCCTCTTCTTGTCATACTCTTCCTCCTTGTCGGTCTTATCGCCGCAGCTCTATACGGCCTCATGACAGCGTATACCAACGCCATCAGCACCATTCAATACACCTTGGGGGGTATTGTATCCCTCATGATCTTCGGTTACCTCTCTTCCCCTCCTGTCCCTGATGATGCGACTACTGTAACCATGGTCACAGCTGTTGCTTCGGTTGAAACCACGCCCACGGCCATTGCTCGATCGCCCAAAGGTGTTGCAAAGGCCATCGACGATCTCAACTCTTGGCTAGACCAACTCAAGACCTACCCCGACCTCGACATCTACCTTGCGGACGAGGGAGATTTGGGAACATGGCAGCTTGACTTTGCATATGCGAACGGCGAAGGCTTTCATCAATTCTGGGTGATTACCTCTGCCGACATTGCCCGCGTCGAGAAAGACCTGCATCGTCTTTCCCCCACGCAGCGACGTACTATAAAGAAGAAGCTGGTCAGCAGTCTCTCGTATACCATCAAGTCACTTCTGGCTGCGGGGCTAGTTTCTCAGAGTTACAACCCAGAGACGAAACGGACTGTTACCACTTGGCCGGATGATCTCGCGAGAGAGATTCAGATGGGTCGACCGGTTGATCAAGATGGCCAGCAAGGTAATCGCCCACCAAGAGCAGGAAATGCAGCCATCAGGGGTCGCGATCCTGTGGATATTCCAGATGACAATCATCATCAGCCATCACCGCCGCAGCAACAGTTGTTCCAGCAGCAACAGCCTCCTGTAGAGTCCCAGATCGACCGAGCTCCCTTTCCCGCCGATAGATGGGGTCAGCCTTGGTCACCTCCAGAACCCCCATCCCAGCCTCGGCCAGAAGCCGCTGTGTGTGATGAGATGGAAATAGACGCACCAGGTAAGCTCTGGCTTCTCTTCATCTCCACCCACTAACTCTCGTAGATCCTGGCGCTGCACCTGCCGGAAACAACCCTGGGGTCGGAAACGACTTTGGCCTCGCTGCCCATCACGACTTGCAGAAACAGGCACGTCTCTATGCCCAACAGCAAGCCGAAGCCAACAGACAACTCCAAGCGCACCAAGAAAATCTCCGAGCCGCACAGTTACAGATCCAAGCAGACCAAGCCGAGTTCAACAGACAACTCCAAGCAAGACAGGAGACACTCCAAGCTGCCCAGACTCAATCAGACAGGGAGCGGCAGACACTGCAAGGACGCGAGGCCGCCGTGGAGCAATATGAACAACAGGCCCAGTCCCAGGCACGAGCTCTCGCAGAGGAAAGGCAGGCCATGCTGGCGCGTGAGACGGCTGTTCGAGAGGCTGAAGAGAAAGTCCGGGTCGGTGCGCGGATGGTGGAGGAGGAGAGGCAGAGACTGGAGGATCTTGAGGGGGCCATGAGAAGAATGGAGGTTATGCAGCAGCAGTTGGCTGAGAAGCAAGACGAGATTCTCTCTCCCCGGCAGGCAGTTGGGGATCAAGAGAGGGAGGCATCGGCACACGAGACTCGTTGTCAACAATTTGTTGAGACTCAAGACAGACAGGCATCGGCTCAGCAGTTGGCTGAGAGACAGGTATCGACGCGACAGGACTCTCGCTTCCAACAGTCGGCCAAAACTCAAGACCGGCAAGCATCGACGCAACAGGCCATTTCTATCGTTGAATCTATCGAGTCGAGTCAAGAGCCCATATCATCTCACGAGCAACGACTCTCCAGACTCATGACAGCTCCCAGCACTCCCCATCCACCCACCATATCATTGGATTCTCGAATGCAGCCATCATCCGCCCAAGCTGAGTCTCCATGTCAACCAAAGCTAGTCCGCTCGCAACGTCATCATAGCGCGGAAGCTTTCTCTCAAGGCCCATCGCATTTTGATGGAGTTGAGGGAGCCTTCTCTCAACGCTTATCCCAGGGCTTCCAAGGCAGTCGTCGTTTTATCCCATCGCCTCGTCCGATATCTGGTGTCAACAGTCGTCCAGATAGACATCCGAGACATGTCAGCCAGCCGAGAGACCAGTTTGATTTATCACCTCCGTTCGAGGATGCCGTACCACCTCGAGGTTTTGAAGCTCGTGGATATACTGATAACGCGTTTTCTGGAGTCGCCTACCAGGAACTACCTCGCGAGTGGCCTTATACGCCGCCATACGAACGGACAAGCTCTGTGGATCTGTCGTTTACTCGACCGCAGCGTCGTGGGATATTGGGTCAGATAAGCCGGATGCCAAGAAGTGACGCCCGAGTTGGAGAGTCAGCCAAGTTGAAGGAATACCCGATTCACGACCGACATGGTATGTTGGTGAGAGCAAAGACGTTTAAAGAAATCAGTAATCGACATACAGCCATGAAGCAACTGATTGAGATGGTCAAGAGTAATATTGAAGCGGGGTTGACTCATCAGAGAGATGAAATGCCTATTACTCTTGATCCGAATTCGGGAGTACTAGAGTTTATGCTGAGTCGGTATTTGCAAGAGTAGAGTAGGAATCGATGAGGCGAGAATGGTGGACGGTGGAGAGAAGAGGGGGGGGGGGTGATACTGCATGCAAGAGACTAGTTACAGTACCTCGATGGGTGATATCAGTTGGTACTTTTATTCTTGGCACAAGCCACGTTCACCGAGTACAGTCAAGTGAGTATCTATTCATAGTCATGACAGTGCTGGACTCGGGCTTCAAGGGAGGACTCGGGAACAAAGGCATCAAGCACACTTTGCGTCATTCATGTTGCTGCAATTATGAATGCAATAGACATGTTGATTTCTGCCTATCTACCCCTCGTTGTCAAAAAACACGCTACCGCTTACGCCAAAACGTCATCCCAAAATCATCTGTCGGATGCAGACCAAATCCCCCCATCACCAACAGTGAATCTCTTTGCAAAGCTGCATGTTTGTTTGTTTGTTACACCAACACGTGCTCGCTTGGACCTCCTCACGCGTCCAACAAGACAATCAATCATTCAACTAAAACGCCTCGACTCACTCACGGCCCAACCAAGACAAAGACCGCCATGCTCGACTCTAACCAACCACCTCCGCCGCCATCTTGACCCCTCATCTCCTTGCCATGTTTGCCTCACTTGAGCAATTTCCATGGTGCCTACACTCACAGCCTAGTTTCCTCACAGGTCTTGCCCTCGGCCTTCTCATCGGTCCCACCATGCCTCGTCGCATCTCACGACAAGACATCATCAAAGCCTTTGGCCCAACGCCCAATCACTCGCCACCTCATCCCCAATCAGATTATCGCATCGTCCGTTTCGAATTAGGTCTTGAGAATCGTGAGGGTGCTCTTCCTGATGATCCGAGGTTTTTGGTCATGTTGGAGGAGCAGATACAGCGTGAGATTCAAGATTCCGAGCGCAGACCTCTTCTACGTCAAGTCCCCCGAAATCGTCTCTTCCAAAATGTCGACGTCCCCTGGAAAATCCTCCCCGGAATGATCCTAATCGCCGGCGTTGCTATCTACCTTGTCATCCGCCCAAGATCACCACCAACATCACCTACTCCCCCATTCCCTCTTCTCCCACACATCATATCCATCGCATACGCCGCAACAAACGTCGCCCCAACAGTCTTTTTCAGCAAGCTCTTCTACATCGCAATCGGCTCCAAACCCAACCAAGAATTCATCCTTCCATCCAGCCAAGTGAGCATTCTTCACCAAGCAACCGATGCAATGCGAGAACTCCTCGGTCCAAACGGTTACATCCCTAAACGAATCGCAGACGAAAAGGCAGGTCAATGGAAGATGGCTGGTCAAGATGACAGGGCATCTTGGCATCGGTATGCCAAGCAGTACCATCAACGATGGGAATACGCTGGTTTGACGATTAGTTACACGGATCAACTATACGACAGGGTGCGAGGTTTCAGTCGCAAGGCAGAGGAGCTTTCGAAGACGATGGATTCCCAAGTCTTCCACGAGTGGATAGAAAAGTTGTTGAAACCCTACCAACCTATCGCCAATGCCCTAGAATGGACGAATTTAACCGACCAAGATGATATGTTCATCGCTCAAGGCAACAGGAGCAGTTGGGTTCCCAAGACGGCATTTCCAGAGTCAATACCAAAGGGAATCTCTCGTATTATATATGAATACACTCTATGGATGACTCGCGTTCAAGATATTAACTTTACAGTCATATGTCAGTTCCTTCGCGACTGCTCCCTTCCTTCATCTCATCGCCTTCAACATCCAAGCTGTCGAGGGCATCCTAGCATCGGCGATATGTTGAACTATCTCAAATCATGGGCCATCGAAGCACGCAACCAGAACGAGACGGATGTGGATTGGGTGCAAGATGTATACTGGCCTCATCACTTCGCTCTCTTCGACCAAGTCAGAGTCATGACGCACCTCATAGACGCCTTAAAGCAGACGATCGAAATCGCCGAGATGATGAAGCGCACACCCCATACGACGGAAATCTCATGGGACGACTTCATCCACCGTCAGGGACTTGTCAATAAGGCTGCGGACTGGTGGTACGGGCGACAATACAAACCCGAAGATCCAACCGACAAGATCCAAAGAGTAAAAGCTCTCGTGGTGGGGGATCTCGGACGATTATTACACGATATATCACAAGGAATGCGTCTCATGCATGGAATCTGTGGAGAGACTGACGCCTTGAATGATTTGATCGATTCGTTGAACAAGCCGAGGAACTGGATCGTTGATGAGACGGAGACGCATATGCAGTTGAGACAAATGCCGCATCCGATGGAACAAGCGAGGGTACTAAGGGAGTTGCACGAGGAGGTTGATAGGAGGTACCAGAAGTTGCAAGTACAGTGGAGCCTGTCGTATTGGAGGGAGAATGGTGTTGAAGAGGATATGAAGTGAAGATGATGACCTAATGGCATGGCCCGCAGGTGAGTGTCTGCTGGGTAGAATGCTTGGGCGTCCAATTGATGCTGTTGGGAATAATTGTATAGCTCAAATTCTTGAGTCTCACTGTCGACATGCCATCACTCCTCGTCCTCGTCCCATCCCAAAACCCTTTTCCTCGCCTCATCAGTCCATCTAACCCTCTTGACCTCCCCATCAACATCCCACCACTCGTCCAACTTGTACTCCTTTACAATCTTGCCCAGCTCATATTTCAACGCCTGCAACATCCTTCTCTGCATAACATGGTAATGATCTTGACTCAGCAGATCAGGATGAAGGCCGAGACGACACATGAGGGCTGTTATAGAAGTATTGTCGCTGTTTAGAGTATCGGGGGATTGTTTGTTTTGGGCCAGCCACTTTTGCATTTGGGTTCGGTCGGAGGAGGTCCATTCTGCGCGGCGGGAGGGTTGCACTTTTAGTTGCTCGATGAATTTCCCGTTGTAAGTTCGCTGGGTGTCGTCGTCCTGGGGGTGTTAGTCTGGATGGAGGTGACCATGGAAGAAGCATGTGTGTTTGCTGTTGAGAAAACTACAGGGTAGGTCATTAACGTCGACGGCCCGGTGAAGCTGGCCCCCTTCAGGTCGATGTACTTGTGGTCGAGACGGATAGATAGCCTAAACTCTATTCCATATAAGATGATTGGTCAAGCTGGTAGTTGTGGCTTTCAAGATCTGATGGTCTTGGGTGCCCGATAGCCCTGGTTATCGGATCTACATAGGGCCGACCCGATAGCGAGCACGATCCCTCGGCCGTCATGAGCTCAACCACGCGCTCTATCGATACGCGGTAACGATGCCCGTTGTTAAGTCCTCCAACACGACAGACATGCCTGTGAAGCCGCTCGACTCCATTAGAACAGAAGAAACGAGACTGGGATAAGGAAGACCGTGGCCACGCAGCTACGGCCTCATCAGTGCCTGAAGAGCATATACTAGCGCCATGACCTTGCTCCCCTTAGCCGTTGGTCCAGCCGACTACCCAAGAAGCGGTCGGCGGGTATTGGCCCTTTCCCGGAGAGCGATATCAAGGTCATGGCCTTTGAGGCTCGCTCACAGTCCGCCAGCTTGCAATACATCATATTTGATCTCTCTTCGTTTCAAGTGCCGACCCGAGGAAATCTCGCCACTGATTTTGGAGACGGCAAGTCGACACGCCTTCATTTTGTAAGAATGTCACGTCCTCTGAAAGACGCGGCCTTCTATTGATTAGACTACCTTGTTTGGCATCTGAAGACACCTTATCCTTGCAGCAGCGGCCAGCCTTTACATTAGGTACTCTATTCAGCTGAGTATTGAGGGAGGTAGCCTGTACAATTACCCGTTTTCTTTACAGATAGCTAGCAGCCTCCTCGTCCTTGCCGCCAGCGACATCAGCTTGAGCAATGAATGCCCTCACTGTACTGATGAGTCTTGGGGCTTTTTTACAAAGTCAACAAGATAAGACGCTCGTCCCTGATCGTCTGAACCTTGCACGCAGCACCCATGATCCACCGATTACTCTGTCCGAGCCCAAACAAAAGACTTTTAACCTCTCGATATGACAAAGAAGTGATTGACAGCAGTACAAAGGAAAAGAAGAGATGCCTGTGTTTCTTGGCACCAAGAGAAGTAAAGGAAATGACAGTGGGGTGTGGAAAAGAAGGGAACCAATGCTTTGTCTGATGTGGTATTGTCAAGGAAATGAAGGAAAAGGGACGAGCAGGCGTGCCAGCTTCAAGACACAAACGCATCTTGCTCCGGGACAGCATCAGTGATGATGTTGGCATCAGCATCCTCATCACCGATCACATCTCCATGGGGAACAGACACGAAATCAGCCTCGACTCGGCTCGTGGCACTCTGGAGAGAACGCCCGTCGACACCATGATCCTCAGGGTTTCCCGCGATGGGGTCTGAGACATTTGGTAGCTGAGTACCCCCCCGCGCTCTAGAGCGGATTAGACTCCCGAGTTCGTAAACCTCGTCTCTCAACACTTTGACCTCAAGGTCATTCTCCTCCTTGTATGCGATGAATCGATCGTCAGACGCCTTGGCATCTTGTTGTAGATTCCTGACCATGCGGTGAAAGTCTCTGGCTTGAGTGTTGGATCGCTCGAATAACTCTATGCAGAGGATTTGGTACGCCGCGGCGAGCTTTTCTTTCCATTCCACGGGGTTCTGGCGGAGTTAGTCATGTAACGTGAAATACGCGGGATACTTACAAAAGAGGCCATGCGATCACAGGCATCCTTGGCCATATCATGCAGGGCCTTGAACTCGGGGTAGTACTTGTGAGAGGACGGCTATACGTGTTAGACGAGAATACAAATGGGACCAGAGGCTTACCATGACGCAGGCTTCAGGATTGGGACAATGGTCACAAGGTGTGGCTAGGTCTTTGGCCGTCAGCAACAGATGGGTATTGGGATCGTTGGACTTGCCATCATAAACAGGCTTCTTGCACATTCGGCCAGGACCATCTTTCCAGCGGAGCATACATGGGATGCAAGCAACTGGATGAAAGCTCGGGTCGTATATGTTTCGAGACTTGATAGGCTCTTGTTCCTTGATCTCTTGCAACGAGGGGGCAAGGGCTGTCGTTTTGAACCGCTTGGTGGATTCTGGATGGGTCGCTTCGATGGACCTCTTTCTTTCCGAAGGGGCCGAGGGGAAGAAGGTATCATGGCCTCCGAGAGACTCCTGATCATTCTCATAGTCAGAGTGGAAGCCATGCTCATCATGGCCGCCTTGTTGGAAACCTGAAAGACCACCATCCGATTCCTCGTCACTCTCGATGTATGTTGGTTCCACTGGATTGTTCTGTTGGGCCGGTTTGGGAGCTCTATGGACAGTGTTGAACTGTTCCTGGCTCGTTACGCTGTGCTCGAGGGATCTCTGCTGTCGTGGCTTCGTTGTAGAAGGCTTGGAAGTGCCTTTAGACTGGGGAACAGGTGTGTTGATATTCCGGGGATCGGAAGAGTGACCCCAGGAAGTCGACTGGCCGAATACCTTGTTCGCAGTCGACCGCGCACGAGTCGTGCTATGCATCAAGGCATGGATGTGGATGAGTGATGTGACAAGGGAAGGGAGTAGGCAGGTCATTGCCAAGAATCATGTTTGTTTTCCTTTTCATTGTCTTCTACTTTCCTTGTACTTGAAGCAACAAGAGTGTCATGATTCGGCGTTTTCGGCTTAGATAGACTCATCATACATTCAACACCATCAGTAATTATATCTGGCAATCCCCTCCCTTGGTGTACACGTCGAGACCCCACCATCTTGATCAACATGGCGTGATCAAGGCCAGAGCTTGGCTCGTTAGAGATGCTACAATGCAGTCATTCTAATTGCACCTGTCTACCTCAATGATGCCCACTTGTAAGCCGTCTTTGGCTTACTGCCCCAAAACCAATGGCAGTCCTTCCTTGCCTCACTCATCCATACGGGAACTCACCATATCACACATGTCTCTGAGTTAGGCTTATCTAAACCCCTCCGTTGACCTTTTTGCGACAGGGGTGAAGAAAATTTGCCGAATGCCCACGCTGATTGCGTAGATGGAGGTTCAGAAGATCACGGGTTACAAAGACCATGGATTTCATCGTGTTGGAGGTAAGATGCCACAACTTGCAACTTCAATAGCTGCCACGGCTACATAAACCACCACCGGCCATACCAAGGCTACCCCTTCTACTGCCTCGATGCAAGCATCTTCTAACATTTTGATACCGAACTGGAGATTACAAAGTCTTTATATCAACTTATCCCATTTGCTGTCAATATTGGTATTTCGGACGTCGCCTAATGTGCTGTATATACTTGCTCGGTCGTATCACTTAGTGCTTTCTGCGTAAAATCTGGAAGACCTACCATAAATACATAGGTGAAAATTTATTCTGCTCGAAGGGAGCATAAAATCTGGTGAGAGAAGCAATGGTAACCATCGATCTCACGTTCGACAGCGTGAGCTTTTCAGACTTGCCACTGAAATTTGAGCTACAGTCCTCTTGCGAAGCCAAATAAGAGCCACACCGCTAATCATCAACATCCCAAGGCAGCCTTCCTTGTGATTTCGTCCAGTGGCCTCCCATTCCACCGATACGCGACCTTGAACGCACTGGACATTCCCAAAGCCCAGAGTGATCCCGGGGCACCATCTACCCTTCTACCCATTATCGATAGTAGAGACAATAATGTCTTCAACTGCAGTAGGCAGTCTTTAGAGCATCCTCCAAAGCTAAAAGATGGCGGCGATAGGGAATCTCCGAAGACGCAAGTTTCGGCATCGGATGTCTGACGGTCTGACCACAGCGGATCAACAGGCATGTTTCTGATGTGCACTTCTTTTAGTCTTGGTAGAAATAAACAACAAAACCGAAAATACGTTGAATTGAACAGCCAGTTATCCCGCCCCCTAATGATACAACTAAAGCGCGTACGAGCAATCCGTTCGAATAAAAACATGTACCTGTATTTTCTTGTATGAGCTGCAGCACTGGATTCAAAGACGCCAAGCCTAAGCACCAATCTAAGAAAGATTCCTATAAGCGATTAAATAAGACATGCCGTTCTCTTAATGCGATAGTAGAGTCGGGAAAGTCCTTAACGAGATAAGGCCCCGTGGCTATACAAACGTTTCACTGACGGAATACGTCGGGCTGATAAAATACCTTACGGAATGCCAGGGATTATGGGAAGATATATATTATGATGCTTAATTAGAGGCCGAGAAGCCAGCAATGGTGGAGCTCTCCCTGCAGTCTACTTGGGCTGGCTGCTGAGCGTTCGGTGCTGCGTCGAGTTTCTTCAGTCCTGACGCAGGTTTCGCCCCTGCCGCCGACTTTAGGATGATAGCGAAGAAAAGAAGTCAGCCGTTGTCTTGCTCTCTGTGGGCAACAGCAGCCTCATCAAGAGCAGGGGCGAACAGAGTCCCAAGTCGCAACTTATGGTGGTGGAGTTTGCTACCAACAGCCTTGAAGCGCCTGTTGGCAGTTGTCGTGGTTCCATTGCGGCTTGGGAAGTCTCGTACTCGGCGTACACAGCGGCTGCTTCTCGTCTTGAGGACTGGGTTCAGGTTCTGCTACTCGCTGGCTACAACTGCATACAAGGGCATCCAACCGGCTGACAGGGCAAAGTCAGGGGAATGCTGCAAGACATTTCCGAAGTAGTGGGATGGCTTGACAGGCTGCATGAACCAAGGACCTGCTTGACTTGGAAATTGGCTTCCCCTACTTGGATGTGTAGCCATCTAACACCCCATCAATCAATGTGTAGCCCGCGGTTGCCGAGAGGTATTGAATCTGACTAGATTCATAGTATAGGTAGACGGTCCAGTTTTCTATTTGCCAATCAAACAGCTTGCCCAACTGATTGATACCTGCTGGCTGCAGTCATATCGTTCCGTGGTTTCCGTCCTTTTGTCAAGACAATCAATCATTCCGCATCAACCAAGCGGGCAATAATTCGTCTTGAAAAGGTCGAGTAAGGTTCAAAGGGGACATGGGTATGATGTATGGTGGGCCAAACGACGTGCTTCATGCTGAGCACTGGCTTGTCGAGGGTCTCAAGGAGCTCGCCGGAAATGTCGGCGTGGAAAACATGAGCATATTCTGTGTCGTTGTTGATAGTGACAAGTAAGCGTGCCTAAGTCGGGTAGGTTGACAATGTGAGCGGGACTATCCTATCAGGATGGGAGGAGCAGAGAGCAGCTTACAATAAAGACTTTGGGTCGCGACGGAAAGTGTCTGCGCCACTGCAACTGGGCCAAGGATAGCAAGATGCATACCAAATATGGATCCTGGTACCATAGAGGCGGAGTGACCTTTTGCAGCCTGCGACGATAAAGTCCTGAGACGTCGTGGTTGTAGCCTCGGCCGGGAGGCAGTGGAGGGTGAAGCAAGTTCTGGCGCTCGTCGGCGACCGTATCGTAGTGGTAGTAGCCAAGTATGAGGGGGGGCGCCTGTTGGGTGGTGGTATTGTGCTTGTCCGTGGTTAGACGGAACACCTGGCAGTATGGCCTGTGAATGCGGCGCTGGCGGAAGCGAAAGGCGGGTAAACCTCTAGGACAAGCCAAGTCAGTCGCCAAGTCTGTAGAGCAAATGGATGCTGTGCTGCGACCACAAACAACCTACCGAACCTCGTCTAGAGGGCTGCCGTGGGGACAAAGCAGATGGTAGACCGAAGTGGATTTCGTTGCTGGTGAGCGGATGGTTGCTAGTTGTTGAGCATATCGGGCGAGCTCTGGGTCATGGACGTGGTCGTGGCTGTCGTCGTGGTCGTGGTCGAGGGTGAGGTGACTGTCGATCCGCTGGAAGCTGCAGTGTAATAGACGGAGATGCTGCGAGGTCCAGAGCAAAGGATGGACGGCGAACCAGGGGTTCTCGACACTCAAACTATGCAGAGAATGGGACTGCATTTTGCACTGCAGAGCACATTGCAGGCGCGCGCGATGCCACGACGCGACGGTGGCGTGGTGATGGTGATGGTGATGGTGATGGTGATGGTGATGGTGATGGTGATGGTGATGGTGATGGTGATGGTGATGGTGATGGTGATGGTGATGGTGATGGTGATGTTGGTGTTGGTGTTGGTGTTTCGCTTTGACGGCGCGACGTGACGTGACGTGACGTGACGTGACGTCCACAGCCACAGCCACAGCCACGCACTCTTGGCTTATCTTATCTGCCTTCGCTCTCGCCACACAAGGACCTGAGAGAACAAGTTATAAGATAGACGAGCGCCACTGGCCGCATGGGTGTAGAGCATTCTCGTCTTGGAGGCTGTACAAGGCCATCTGGATTGACTCGTTGGGTAACGTAACGGCTTAAGCTGTTCAGAGTTGTGTGATGCCCTGAGATGTGAGCCATCCTCGCCGTGCGTTACACTGTCCAGCGTTTGTGAGAGAGCACGTCATTGAGCAAGGCCGTCTCTTGATGCTTGTTTGAGTCACAGTCATGCCCATCTCCTCTGCCTCATTCATAGTGGTCCCGTCAGCATCTTGCCGTGTCGTCGGCGTTAAGATGGCCTGAGATAGCGTAGCGAGAGACAAAGTCCAAGACAGGGTTCAAAGGGACACCTGGTTGATATGCCCAGTTTCTTGGCTCGACTTGAAGCTGGTATTCTCGTTTACCGACTTCAGGAGCTCATTGTCTGTAAAATATAAGCTGTATGGCACTCAGGCGTTCGGCCTAAGCCTCGCCCATAACTATCCAGGTAGTTAGTTACCTTACGACTCGGTCGAGCGTCCAGGCCCAAGACATGGCAGTCGCTGATGCTGAGATATCTCTAGAGAGGCTTCGGTCTCGTCGGAGTGGCTGGGCTGGTTGCGGCTCAGCCTCAGTACATAAAGGGGTACAAGCTACGCGCGCGGCACCATGCGAGGTCGTCGGCTTCAGTGGACTTATAGGGTGTCGCAATTCTGTCACAAAAGTAGCCGCCTTGTACTGTCAGATAGGCGCCTGCCAATTAAATTGCTAGGTCGTTCCTTGCGCCACGCCTGGGGCTGAATGACTGTTATGGCACAAGTGAGAGAGCCAAGAGAATCAACGTGATTGAACGGTAGATCCGAAAGGGCATTTTGGTGCCATGTGGACATGTTTATACCACAACCTAATCAACTGTCCCGCCTCCTCGGCAAAAAGTCCCTGGAGACTTATTTGCACAGCCCGCCGGCTAAAGGTAAGCCCATAATAACTGGCTGGTGAGTTCTGCTTCAGGAAGTCATCTTCGCTGTTCTCCTCTATATTGCCCTTCTGTCAAATATGTAAGGTATTGTGATAAGACAGTAGCCGGCCCTTTACGTCATGTTACATGACCATCGTCTCCGGCTCCAGTCGAGGATACCGCTGTGATTCGACGCATGGATGCCATTGGGCGCCTTCTAATAAAACACCAAGATGTGTTATATAATGTGGACAAAAGCATCTTGTTTAGACGTGTTGCTTGGGTCATGCGGTGCTCTAGTCGAGGTCAACCCGAGGTGTGGACTAGGAAAAGCTTCTCTGCTCAAACTGAATCAGAGCAATAAGGGCAGCCACCAAGATGATGGCTATTCTGGCCGGATATTCTTCCTCAGGTCCTGAGTCAAGAAAATATGGCTCCGCCTAAATAACTCCGAGACTCCCATATTGTATTAATATGATTAAATTCTACCCGAATAAGCCTGATCTAACGAGATTCATTGAGAGATATCCACCATTAAGACGCATATATTTACAGACACCGTAATAAGTGAGCAGGAGGAATGAGTGTAGCAGTAGTTAGGCTCCTTGTTCAACACTCATAAGCCACGATCCGTGTCGACAAGACATGAGGAGGTGGCACGATGGAATGATATATCCGTAAGCTGGACTGGCTCAATAGACCCATTATTGAAAAAAGCAGTGCGCTCTCTGGAGTAGGCTCAATTCGACTTATAGCTTGCTCCCGTGAGACTTGTCGTGCGCCAAGGTTATACGCCAATGCATAATGGTCCCCGACTTGTATTTGCACGAGCATAAAGGGTATTTCAGACGTCAATGAATCCTGGCCACGACCATTTATATTCGTTCAGAGTCGGGCTGAAAGTGGCCTAACTCAGTCAAACACAACACCAGACTGCACTCTAGCTGAAGGCTAGCTCAAATAACAGTGCCACACCCAGGCCATTTGCTCTATCTCGGTTCAGTCAGATTCTAAGCAACTCAAGGCTTCGTTCAAACATATTCTATATAAATGTGCAGTAACGCCGGTTAACTCAGCTTGAGCTCGACCAGAACTTGGAGTAAACTATTTCTTACCGAATCTACCTTGTGTCGTCATTTGATCCTAGTCTCTCGGCCTAAAACCAGCCGAATACAAACCGCCGGTTTTATCATCGTTTCCTAAACTCGAGAGCGAATACCGGAGCGGTGAAAACATGGGTTTGATGCCCCACAGACTATGAGTTGTCTAAGCAGACTGTCATGAGTGCGTATCGTATCTGTTACTTCCCGTGATGGAGGAGATTGAAGTCATGGCGCCATCAGTCGTTTCCAAACATACAAATCCTGCATTCCCTCAGCTGTGTCTGTCTCTTTGACTTCCAACCTTGATCATCACCGCCAGTATGTGAACGCTGCTATGAACCAACCGCCCTCACTGAGGAGGAGGCCCATAAACGCTCTGGTCTCCGTTGCCAAAGTTTGAGTGTGCGGTTTCGAAGCCTTGCTGATTTCCATCAGGCACCCAATAACCCTGGTTCTCATGTGGCTGCATCGCCTGTCCTCGGAGTAGGTGTTCATTGTCCTGGTGGAGGTTGATGCTTCGTCGTTGGCCTCGGCTAGTTTCCTCTAGGCCTCAGCCGTTTCTTTCCGGGCTTCAGATGTTTCCTTCCTGGCCTCTCGGAGCTCGTCCCTCAACTCGGAGTTTTGACGTTCAAGTTGAGCAGTCATGTCACTTGGCAAAGCGACAGTCTGCCGGCTGTTCCCAATAGAGTTACTGTTCGTCCGAGGAAGCGTCTGACTAGACACTGGAACAATGTACATCTCCCTCATAGTCAGACTTAGTTCCGACATCTTGGTGTCCAAGTGATCCTTGATGCTCTCTTGAGCTTTCTCCACCTCAACTTTGATGAAATCGATTCCTTTACCGCATGTCTCGACGGAACTGAGTACCGTGTTCATGTCGACATCTGGAGCCGCCTTGAGTTTGTGCCATGTTTCTTTGATGGTCGGCCAACTTTCCGGCTATTCTTATTGTTAGTAGAGGCTACAGAATGGGCGGGAGGGGTAACTTGAACGAATTCGATATTCTTTACCTCACGCAGCCAATTGGCGATTGCTATCCATCTGCTGATATCAACCAGCCTGTCAGGTACTGATTTCTGTTGATGCTATCAGCCAGACATATGACTCACTGTCCAACATGTAGCCTTCTTGACGGCGCAGTAGTCGCAGGACTTTAGCTTGGTTGGGTTCTTGTCTCGGACTAAAAATACCCTTGTTAGTAAGTGGTTTCACCAGCTTCACCATGCTACTCCCATCCAAATATGATACATAGCTTTTCCTTCTCTTCATAGAAGGCAATAAAAGCTTGAATCTGCGGGTCTTGGTCATGATTCATGTCGTACTTTTACGTGGATGATTATTTCGCCAACATGAACAGCCAGGACCTTGAACAAGCTGATGCCGACCTTAAATTGTTTAGATCTGGTCCCACGCCTACTTCTAACGTCAACAATACGGCCACCGAGACTAAGAAGTTCACCATCATCGTCGATCCTGTGACTGGTCAGCTATCCAATAGCAAGGGTTCAATGTATCACGACCCGGAGGCCAACCCGGTCAAGTAAGTTGACGTACTCAAGACTTTGTGGACCAGGGCGCTAAGCTCAAGAGTGCCTATCATGACTATCAAGACTCAGGTCATGAGGCAACTGTAAAAGCGGTCGGGGCCAAGGGAGCTAACCCCTTTGCTCAGGAAAGGGATGTGGTTGCTCGCCCCAGACTCTCCCAGCTTCTCAAGACAACCGCTGCTGTTTCTTCCGTTGCTCGCCGTCGTGCAGGGCAACCATCTGGCTTATCCAGGATGTTCGACAAGACTTTGCTTCTCCGAGGTCTATTGGCAGGGTATCTGTTATACCAGCACGCTCAAACAAAACCTCCAGAGCCGTCACGGGCAGGGATGGCCCTCCGGACTGGTTCCATGCAAAAGGCGTGCAAGAAAGATTTTGACTGACATACATTTTGCTTGTGTAGAGAGAACAAGTATGCTTTCCTACACCTTCCACAACTTATACAAACATTTTACCCAGGAGTAGACCCCAAGACAGGGGCCAAGAAGTCATGACTCAACAATTGCAAGACTTGTGAGTAGTCACACGTCAAGTGCGAAGGGGTAATCTTTCTATCAGATTTGTCTAAAGACAATACAGTCAGTCTAATAGTCGACTTAGCCACCTGAATACGCCAGGGAAGACGTCAAGAAGTTGAGAGAGAGAAACAAGCTCGATACATTGAGAACTACGACAGCGACGACGAGAATGAGATGGTGATTTCCCAACCGTTGACCCTGTCCTACTCAGCTAACACTCCATAGCCCGAAGTGTGGACTGCACTCTGCAACAAGGTCCTGGAGGCCCTGAACCGAGAGGACCCTCCCAAGACCCCTAAAAATGCAGACCTAGAGCAACAGATCATCAAGTTGGAAGAAGAGTTGCAAGAGTCTGAAGAATACAGCAAGGAGCTTAAACAGTACAACCACGAGCTCCTGGGTGACAACCGAGTCGCTCGTGATGAACAGGTTGATGAGAAGGGCGAGGAGAAAATGGGGTTTGAGGACAATCTGGCTGAGATCACACTGCCTCACGAGGTCATCGTCATTGACGATGATGACGACAGTGACTCTTCCAAGCATTAGGTGGTCTTGACACTATTGGCAAGCATGTTACTGTGTTGTCTTTATCTTTGTCAATAACTTTCTATATAAAATAAATTAGTTATAAATCTTAGAAACATATATAGGGTTAGGGTTAACGTACATAATAAGCATGCGTCGCATCCAAGTATGCGTCGCACTTTTCCCTCTTACACCTAACTTTTCGTTTAACCAATTGATTCTTCAACCACGAAATATATCGGACCTAAATACTAAGGCTAGAACTCTTCTTGCCCTTCAAGCTCTTCAAAATAATTCAAAGCTAAGCATCCGACGTGCTACAAAGCTCTATAAGATCTCTAAGCATAGGCTACGTCGCCGGCAGAATGGCATTCAGTCTCGACGCGATTGGATTCTAAAGTCACGCCGACTCTCTGATCTAGAGGAAAAAATCATAGTTCAGTTCATTCTCGACCTTGATTCGCGAGGATTTCCCCCGCAACTGCGTGGTATAAAAGAAATGGCCAACCGATTGCTCGCCGACCGCAACGCGTCACCCGTCGGCAAGCGCTGGACTTCCAACTTCGTCAAGCGGCATAAAGAGCTTAAGACGCGTTTTTTTCGTAGATACGACTACCAGAGGGCCAAATGCGAAGATCCGACCGTTATTCGCAACTGGTTTAGGCTTATAGAGAATATAATCACAAAATATGGTATCGACCTTGCCGATATCTATAATTTTGATGAGACTGGCTTTATAATGGGCTTTATTACAAGCGGAATGGTCGTTATAGGTACAGAAAGGCGCAGAAGGCCGAAATTAGTGCAGCCTAAAAACCGAGAATAGATTACCGTCATTCAAGCGATCAATGCCAAAGGCTAGGCAATCCCGCCGTTCATTATAGGTACAGGTCAATATCACCTTGCCAACTGATACCGAGAAAGCAACCTCCCGGGCGATTAGGCCATTGCGACGACCCAAAATGGCTAGACCGATAACGAGATAGGTCTCAAGTGGCTCAAGCACTTTAACCGGTGTACAGCCAACCGATCAACTGGTCGTTATCGTCTTCTGATCCTCAATGGGCACAAAAGTCACCACTCTATCGATTTCAAGAGATATTACAAAGAAAAGGAGATCATCACACTCTACATGCCGCCTCATTCGTCTCATCTGCTTCAGCCTCTTAACGTCAGGTATTTTAGCCTACTCAAGAAGGCTTATAGTCAAGAAATTAAGCATCTGATCCGATGCTCAATAACCCACGTTTCCAAGACCGAGTTCTTTCCGGCTTTTCACGCCGCATTTTAGGCCACTACAACAGAAAGAAATATCAAGGCGGCTTTTAGAGGAGCAAGGCTTATACCTTTTGACCCGGAAAGTGTGGTCTCAAAGCTTAATGTACAGCTACAGACTCCAACACCGGTTAAGGAGGAGGCTAGCCACCCTACACCTTAGGTCTCAAAGACGCCAAAGACGGTGCTTAAGGCCCAATCTCAGTCTGAATACCTCAATAGACGAATCAGGAGGCACCAAAGTAGCTCTCCAGAGTCAATCCTAGGAGCTCTTAAGTCTCTTGCTAAGGGAACCAAGGCAATAATACATAAGAATGCTTTACTAAGGGCTAAGAACCAAGACCTTCGGCAGGCAAATAAGATACTAAGCCGGCGGCAGAGGGCAAAAAGAACCCGACTACAGAAAAGAGGGGTAATAACAGTAGAGAAAGGAAGGCAGGTAATTAATCAGACAAATGCTGATAGGCAGATAGAGGGTAAATCGTCAAGGAATGGTGGTCATAGAAGGTCGGCGCAAACGAAGGAAAGGCGTTATGGAGGATGCGGCAGGACCGGGCATAACGCAAGAACATGTCAAATAGTTGTTACAATATCTGAAGAAGAACAAAACGATTAGTTTCAATTGATTCAGCGTTTATCGTGTTTTTCTAGTGATTTCCATGTGAAAGGGTTAGGAAAAGTGCGACGCATACTTGGATGCGACGCATGCTTATCATATACGTTAACTATACTATTAAGTAAATTGACTTTTATATATTTTAATAAACAGCTATAAGGCATAGTTAACAGCCTTATCTAAGAGTGCTTAGCAATAGACCTGCTTATAAACTAATTACTAAAAGAATGTAAAAAATTTAAATGTTTTAATGATTAACCTAGAGGGCTGCTAAAAAGGATGCTAATTACCGAAGGTATAATCACTTGTTTTCCATGTCTTTCTAACAAACATGCCTGCTTGTTTTCTGGCAATTTATTCTACAAAAGTGGGATCTACGCCCATGCTCTGAAAGCTAGACCGCGTACCCGGAGCTATCTTAACAGGATACGCTGAGCGTTCTTTCACAGGCTACCCTGCTGTTTCTTAACAGGATACCCTTCGGCTCCTTGGCAGGATGCCCTGATATCCTAAAACAGGATACCCTGCTACTTTACGACCGGACACCCTAAATTATATATAAAGAATATTCTGAGGTATTCTCACTGAATACACTATGTGAACTTCGCATACCCCTACCTTTGCGAAAATAATGTCCATAACTAATTCATGCCTTCTGGAAGTTCTTAAGTCAGCTTCTAAGTTAATAAACGTTCATCATAACCTAGAATCATTGCACCAATCATGCCACCCCTGTATCTCCGTGTAGAGTGATTCTACGTATTTGATAAAGATCTACTAGCATCTGCGGTTGCCCTTCCTTTGGCGGAGACCCGGTAAGTGGCTTCGGTTTATGATAAGCTCCGTCTGTGGAATCACGAGTAAGGGAACAGCCAGATGAACTTTATGTACTGTTAACGCACATAGGTGTTGGTGATAATATATTTTTGGATATCTCTGAACTCGTCTCTACCTCTGTTACCTCTAGTACTGACGCATAACCGAGGCTTGATTTATAGGCTATGCATCTTATATCGGATATGCGGTGACCTAATCTGATGATCCGCCTCCGAGTATGCGGAAGATCCAAATTATCACCGAGCAAGCCAAAACTAAGGGATACCCGGCTAGGTGTAACCCTCGAAGGACGCATCTTGATAAAACAGTTGGGACTCTTGAACCGTCCTAAACAGATGATAAGGCAAGTCTTGAAGGCAGTCATTACCATTGACAATTATCCTCCCTATCGCATCATCGATGACTACTGTATCTGCGGCTCTCATAACACCGCATCTCCAAAGCTCGGCAAGAGCTTCTAGCAAGATTCCGTTCTCTTCCTTCAAGGCTAGTCCAGGCTCCAATATGGCAACATGAACTCCTACGTACTATATGCTTTTATACTGATGACTGTCGTTGCGCTGTTGGCGACTCTGGAAGTTAATCGACACCTACATTGAACCAGAAGCAGACTCCTCAGTTTAGAAAGTGAAGCTGCCACGAATAGCTCGTATTCCCTGACCCAGCCTCATACATAATTGACGCTGTAGACTATTGGTTTGTGACACTTTGTTGACCAGTCATAGGGCCGTTCAGCACGCACTCTGACCTTGAGTGTTGCCAAAGTTGTTTCGCGGATATCCTGATAGGACCGAAGGTTATGTGCTAGGATGAATATCAGCCCTGTTAAAAATCGGACTTGGACAGGATATCCCTTCTGTCAGTGATTGTTAAGCATTCTGGAAACCTCCCCAAAGTCGATGTGACTGATAGCCAAGATAAGCAACTCGGCTGCTGTCCTACCCTCCTCAGGCAGTCTGATATCATTATCATATCGTGGCCAGCGGCAAGTCTTCCCTACGGCATGAAAGTCGACCTTGAGCTAGGGACTATCGGCTTCAACCAAAAGCAAGTCAACGAGTATATTGACAAAGTACACGGGAGGAGCGTGAGTGAGCTCCCATCTCTTTCTTTTTCTCTTCCCCTCTCTCTCCACGTCTCTCTAGAGACTCTCGTGCCATCTATGTACAAGCTCGTGCTAGACACGAAATAGAAGAGTAGCAGAGATCAGCTCCTCGGGTTCGAGCTTCTTTGGCCTGTCTCCTACGTCCAATCCGCTTGGATAGAGTCCGCTTTCGTCGGCTTCCCGCCCCCTGTCACGCCAACACATCAGCGCCGCTCTACGGTTGATGGTGACATCGTGCCTACCTTGGAACAAGAGTCGTCGGTACCATGAGCAGCACGATGGATACGGGCCTCTCGTCGTTAAC
This sequence comes from Fusarium sp. NRRL 66739, assembly GCA_021655895.1. Classification (NCBI taxonomy): domain Eukaryota; kingdom Fungi; phylum Ascomycota; class Sordariomycetes; order Hypocreales; family Nectriaceae; genus Fusarium; species Fusarium sp. NRRL 66739. The sequence continues at coordinate 27,234 of JAJJWO010000600.1, forward strand.
CCATAGCTCCAAGTCCAACAGTTCAACGAGTCCCTATACCTCTCGGTCTGCTCCTAGGGCAACCTTGGACACGACGCCAGTCTCACTGGACTTTAACAAGCTAGACTCACTAAGGCGCCGGTAGCCAACGGAACCAACACGCAGTATGGACCCCGCATATATGGTTCCCCGGAGCATGGCTAGCCGTATCTTCACAGTCCCGATCACAACACCTCAGATGGTGAATTCAACCCCTAGTGCACCAACCTAGAGTGATAAATCCGAGCAAGAAGTTGGTCTGGCAATGCGTCATGTCAGCCAACACCTCACCCAGCAGAACCGACAACAACAAGCCGCTGGGGGACTATTACCTGTCGATTTCCAGAGCACGCATTTAAGGCTCGGTGAGTTATCAACAAAACAATCTAAAATATAAAATTGGTTACAGCCGGAGCTTCACACAGACGACCGGCTAGCATCTTAACCTTTGCACCGTGGCTCAAATTTCGGCCCTCTCACCTTCACGCTTCATCGCCTTTGGGACGACCTTTTGGCTTTGCTTCACCATCCTGACTCTGCAACCGCCGCGAGGCTATCATGGTCATTGGAGAGTTTATCGCGAGAGAACAGTATTGGCTCCTCCTGTTGTATTGTACACCAAGTAGTGCCCTACATGTGAATAACTTTGGCTGCGTGTCCTGAAAGACATATATTGTTTGGCGGAATGTCATGTATTGCTACATTACCATCAAATCTACTCCAAAGATCGCCATGTGAGGTTCCAGCAAAGTATAACAATAGGACAGAGACTCACCTGCGTGACAGATGTAGGAGGGAGACGCCGGTTTACTCCCAAGGGAACGCACCTTTAACAGTCGCCCGGTCCTTCAGGTCGGGACTACAGGGAAGCTAAGTTACTATGGGGGCTATCTATATCAGCGTGCATTTAGCAGCAATGGCTAATAGCAGCTTGGTAAGTAAAAGATATATAGTTCAACTGGAAGCAAGCTTGAATATGAAGAGTTGGTTAAGATTTTCATATGGAATGTGGCTTTGTAGGATATTTCAACAATGCAAATGCCTGCCTGACTGAGCATCTCAGAGACACTCAGCTTCGCAATTCTTACGACTCACATGACTAATCTGGGATCGTTCCAAGATCCATTGTTTCCCTTTCTCAACCCCGAAAGTAAGTCTTGACCAACTGGACTCGCACTTCCAAACATCTCCTGCACTAAGACGATGGATCAGGGGGTTTACGTCCAAAAGTATTAGCTTTTGAGTCAAACAAACATCTTTTCAGTCATGCTCAAGGATACCTTCAAGGAAAGTCTGCGACAATTTGAGTCAAGATGACCAAGAGCGTGAAACTCATCCCTAACCATCATCGTGTTCCAGAACCCCATCTCGAACTAGAGTCCCTCTACGTAGACATAGAGTCTTTAAACTCAGGGTTTTGGCTACTAGCCCTATTGGCAAGGCACCTGATGATTCCTGAGGTCATGTAAAGGTCAACTAAAGCCTGAGATTTGAGCATCGCGACAAGCACGCACCACAATAGACTGGTCCATGACACTTTGGGCTTCTTGTTTCACAAGCTAGTACTGAAAAGATGTGGAATGCCTTAGCCAGCCTCTTGGCAAATCCTTCAAAGGTAAGCACAAAGTATAGTATGCTAAACTTTACATGTAGCACAGTGTGTTTTCCTGACTAACAAATAGTCAAAACGTCCTGGGCATATCTAGGTTGGTGAGGAGTTATCCGCAAGAGCATAAGGCACTTGATGAATTAATTCAAGTGGGGGGTCTAGTCATAGACATGCGTGTCAAGCAGCGCGTGCAGGGATCCTCGTATACGTTTTATGCAGCCTCCTTACCAACCATTGATGGAGCATGATAGCTGAGCCCCGCTTCAGACCGGACATGTCTCGGGAATTTGCCTTTGTCTAGCGTAGTTGGACGTCTCCCTGGTGAGACCTGATAAAGGACTTATCACCATGTCGCAATTCTATAGACATGAATGACGGTAAGAGTGTCATGGTATAGTCTAGGCACTTTCAGCCATCCCGGCTTATCTTGGAGTGACCCGTATATTGGAAATTCAACAGTAGTGCCTCGAGAGAAACGCCAGGGGTTCAAAAAGACAACAACCTAGCCACTGACTGATATGACCTGAGAAATATTAGACAACGGTCTTCCTTATGCGTCCTCTGCCTGTTTCAAGGTTCAGTATTGAAGGTGGTTGGTACCAGAGAAGATTGTTTGTCAACGTGACTTTAGATGGGTCTGTACACAAGGCTGCCGACGGAGGCACCTATCGCTGCTTAGCTATTTGATCAGTTAAGCGTGCAGGCATATAGTAGCTACCACACTCTAGGTCTCAGGCTGACTACTCTGAAGGGCCACGGGGAGGTCAGCCTATTTCGTGGTACATTCCGTTACTCTCCTGGTCGAAGATGAAGCCATCACAGACCGTTGAGCGACAAAGATGCAAGGGAATGGGTGTGTGGCACAAGAAACATGTCCGAGTAATAAATTCACTGCGGGAAGTCCCAGAGAGTTAGGTCTGGAAGGTCCGAGCTAAAGACAGAGCCCCAGAAGGATAGGGCATAGCGAATTAAGCTGATGAAACAACTAAAGGAATTCGCAGCTAACTGGAGGGCACAAGACTCTACGAAATGATTGCTCAAATACAATGGCTACTCAGACACAATTGAGAACACGCGAGTCATGGCCAAGGACGAGCTAACCCATGAAAACAAGGGAATAGGTTAGCCCTTCCTGGCCCTACATCCTCTGCTGACCCTCATTTTCTTTATCTCAAATCACCCTTTTCAGACTTCCCATCACTTACATGTCATTACATAATCCTATAAGAAGTATAATAAGCAGATTCCCAGCTAGTAGGAATTTGAGTTTGTGCTAGGTATTGCTGCAAATCAACGACATTAATCTTCGCTTTCTCACCCTGAAGGCTGTCGACTGTGGGTTTCGGGAGTTTTCCCTCAATCATGTTAAGGAAATCCTCAGACTCCTTGCCACTATCACAGTTCAGGTGTATTGATATGCGTTTGAAGATTGAATTGTGTCGACGGTGTAGTAATTCCGACCCCGACTGAGTTTGGTCCATGAGCCTGAGCCATAACTTTTTGAATGCTCAAACAATGCTGGCCTCAGCAACGTGGAAGGGTGGTTCAAGAATCGTGAGATAGGCATCATAACAACCGGTAGAACCATTCTCTCGTCATGGAGGATTGTTCTGATACATGAACGGTGTAAGTCTAATTGTAGCTTGTTACCCCTTTAATGCACCAGCATTAGATATAATGCGTCCTTGATGTCTCTTCTTAGTTATAACGTTGCTCTGTCTATTCTTGTCTTTCAAGAAAAGGGGGTAAATGGTATGAATCAAAGTGGAAACAAAACTATTTGGAGTTTGGCTCAAGAGGCCATACTCTGGGCGGTCTCGAAGACGTTAGTGGTGGTATGAGTCGCAGAAGAGATTTTCCTCGTGTATTATTCCATTCTGCTAGGGCTTGGGAACTTGCGTTACCTAAACCAGGGCCCTCAGAGCCTGCTATTCCAAAGGATCGTTGAGTAACTCACTTGTAGTTCTAACACTCTATAACTTAGGTGGAGATAACTAGAGTCACCCTTGATGAGAGTCTTGTAAGCTTCCAAAGCATTCTCGTGGGCCATTCTTAATCAAAACTGACATGATGAGCCGATGTAGCTGTATACTAGCACTTTATCGTTGGTAATAGTCAAAAAATGGGACGCTAGGAGAGTCTACTGACAAGGATATAGTTGGCCGAAGAGTGATTCCCTATATGATTAACTAGGCAAAGACTCAATTACTTGACCAGAATTGAGGTCGAAGCTTGATCTAGGTCAAAAGATCTGCCCTGGTCTTTATATTCTCTTTGCATCCACCAAGAATAATGTATTTGCACGGTTTGCTCGATAGGTAGACATTGCTTTTAACCTCACTATCTGCTGGTGATAACATGGCTATTATTATATGACCTTGTAAACTAATTTGAAGGAATGAGCGTACCGAGCTTAGTAGTAAGTATAGCAAGTCCTCATATGATCGATTTATAAACAGACGACGGAAGGGCCCAGACATACCTTAGATTTCTGTGACGCACTAGAATGGGAGACACTAGGAGGTTCTGATCTTTGGAAATGAGCCGGAGAGCATCTTTTGGAAGCTGTCTACGACCAACTTCAAGGCTTATAATGAGAGGTCTGGGCCAGTAAAGGCCTGAGTTTGGCAATTGCTTCGACTTATGCTCTTTTTCTGAAGTATTTATATCTCCGAATACATGAACGAAAGATTGGAATCTTGTTCAGAATGGCCTAAGGCTGAGGCACCATAGCCTACAGTGGAAATAGGTCCAAATGATGAACCACACTGAGTTTCTTATATTGGCAGCGTTGGTGACCTGGCGTGAATTTCGTCTCCTAATATGGGGCTTAAAATATATCGAGACACTAGGTAGGTCATGGACCGAGCTAAGAAGATAGTGCAATTATTAGGCTGAAGTCAGAATTCACCGAGCTGTTGTTACATGTTACATAAGTAATATGAATCTCAAATTTCAAGGTGGTTGTGTACCCTATAGGAAAGTCGCTTCACAGGATGGGTTCAAGGAAGTTATCGAATTTGCCGCCATTTCCTTGGTCATACATTGTTTTAGCAAAGGTTTCACTATTTGCCAGGTTCTATGCTTTTATTCAAGCTCGATATCATTTACCACTGTAGTAGAGTTAATGTCGTTAGGTCAAGGATGCTTGTCTAGCCAGACGGCTCTCTTTACACAGCTTATAAGAATCTAATCAACGATAACTATGGTGTGGGCTCTGAATTTCACGGAGAAATCCTTGAGGCTCCGTTGAGGATATCCTAAGCATAAGCATACTTTAGTGTTTGTTTAGATCAATGGTTTTGACTTGTGGTGTTGTGTGTCCTCACCATTCTGTGGTTGTAGGGCGACCCAGGCGTAACTGGGTTGAAAGATTGTTATTACTCAAGGAATAAAATCACACTTGATATATCCCGACAGTTAAAGTAGAGAAAGTTAAGAGAGTTTACTATAGGGAGCGGATAGATATTATCGTTCAGCCATACAGCCCAAATTCAAGTTTACATCCTGTCTATCTCATCGCCGCCCTTGACAGACAAGCTACGTACTTGCCGTAGCTCTTTTTAATTTCCGTTCCAGGACTGTTTATTGCTGGGACTCTTGTCTCTCAGAATCCATCAACTCACCTGATCACGAAAGGAAATCCCAGTATCAAAACTTGGTAACGCATTTAACTCCATGTGGACTGAGTTTATGGTTGTAAATTCAATTTTAGTCTCAATGTATCAGCTGTAGACATGCAGCGTATGGCGTATATAATTCTTTGTACTTAAGACCATCTAATTAGCTAGTGAAATCTGCGTGGGAGCACTTCCAGCATTATCACACCACTGGCAATGTGTCCCGTCCTCCCTCTGAGAGCTACGTGATGCGTGGAAGTCATGTTCCTGCTTTGGGAGAAGTACGTGACCGTTTTGTTTGGTAGTTGTACCTAGATGAGAGGGCCAGATGCACGATGCCAAGTGGACAATACCACTTGTCCTACAATTTAGCCCTGTTTTGCCTCGTAGACATTCTCATAGTCCGCCCCGTACCTGCAATTGTCCTCATGGCCGCTATACTGGGCAGAGAGCAGCAAAGCCCCAAATATGCTCTTTTGGGGCTACGGGGTAAGAGAATCAAGTACCTGCTTTCTATGAGAGACTAAGGCACAGCCACATATACCAAACGTGAAAGGCAGTAGAATGACCAGATAGGCCACTTACCCCCGTAGAGATCCCGGAGATGCACCACAGTCTTCATCCCAGCTCGTGTATGTCTATGTCTAGCTTACCCTTCCTATCCGCCAAAGTCAGGATGACAGTGGGAGCTTCCCGACCTGAAACAATCTAGGAAGGCAATTGCTAGCAATGTTTCCATATGCCCCTCATCCCCTTGAGCAACCCTGTCGACCCAGTTTGCCATGAGTTCATAGAAGGCTCCCAGAGTGAACTTCTCCTAGGGCCTTTCCTATTCTTCCTCGTCTCTTTTCTTATTCTTACGCCTAGTCGTAAGCAAGTATCTCCATCTTGTCCAAGAATAGATTTTCTTTGGCGGCTTGCTATTGATCTTTTGGCTTACACGTTTCTGTACGGATCAGGACCTGCTCAGCCACCTTACAGAAAGGGGACACTGAGCGAATAAACGGCCAGGATGTCTGACAATAGGACTACATTCGGCTTGGTGAGACCGGTGGACATCCATTCACAATAGAGACACAGCCCCTGCCAACCCGGATGGCCCGTAAAAGTCAATGGGCAGGACCAACTAAAAGCTTGAGGTTTGTGAGCGGTGTGTATGTATCTGTATGGAGTGATGTTATCGCTAAATTATTACCCTGAGAATGTGCTTCTTCTGTGTTGTCGTCAAGCTCATTCATTCTAAGTTCTGATCCGGTGACGAAAAGTGAGACATCGACAAGTGTCTGATCATCCATTTGACACAAGAGTACAGTCTAGGGAGCAAACTCGAGACTTAAGCCTAACTAACGTTACCGATAGTCTTTAAGATTTTAAACATCAACAATGCAATAGTGAAGTCGGCTCTCTACAAAATGAGCTATGAAACGAGGTTTCCTGACGATTCTCTGACGGACTTATCCAAGGGAGCTATAGCAACTAGAAGGCCTCAACTAGTTTCCCAAGAACCACACCAGAAACGAAAGTATCATAGACATCCTCTAAACTACAGAGGGTAACTGGGATGATACAAGTGAAACTCAAAACCTACTACTATGCGTTCCAGATCCGTTGTTGTCTTCCCATAGTTGTGTCTGGCTTCTAGTTGAATCTTGGGTCACCTTGCGCACAATCCTTATCGTCTAATCCCAACTGCATAACTAGTCGATCTCGAATATTGTCAACAGGAAGAACTGGACTGGACACTATAAACTCCATATAACCAGTCATGTCTTGGTATCTCTATTCCTGTACTCTCAATTATACCATATCTCAGACCCTTCTTAGCATTTGTAGCCATCTATCATCGCTCCACAACCTAGCCTCAAGCATAGCTCCGTCTGGAATCCATGAGCAAGTGTCGCACTTGCATGTCACGACAGACTTTGGCTTGATGGTATCGCGAGTGTTTTGGCTTGACTGATTTATTGGTCAATCTACTCAATAGAGCAGGGGAATCATGATCTCTAAGGGAGATGATTCGCATGGAGGCAACAAGTCGTCGAGTGCGTCAATACCGTCACTATTGATGACTCAAGATTTCACAGTGACATTGAAAGATTAATGAAGCATAAGATGCTAAGGACTGACCCTGTGTATCTGAATCGGGAGCTATGTTAGGCGGTCGATGGTGCGACCATTCGAATTAAACTCCAACTCTCCAGATGTGGTGGCATGAAGAAAAGGATGACTACTTGGTTCATGCCACTCTACAAGCTTTCTTCCAGTATCTTTTATCCCTCGAGCTTTACCTAGCAATTCTCTAAACATACCCCCCAATCTGCGAAAGTGCTTTAAAGCGCGAGCCTTGGAATTCGCCTTCAGTTCATCCCGTATCAACCGCTCACTAAGGATAGCCTTTCCTGGATAAGATTACTCTTCCATGTCCCTTGGAAAAGCTGTATTGCTGATCTTGAACACGTTAATATTATTCTTTAGGCATTTGTACTGCGCTTGATGGTCTGGAAGAAGCCGTCTTTTGTTTTATAGATGCTGTGTGTCTTATCCGCATCTTTGTAATCGGCCGGACGCGTTTATGATTAGGTTTTCCCGAATTTGTAGTACTCTTTGCGCTGGAAACAGGTTTAGGTCGTGTTCTTCTTTTGTTGGTATGTAGCGGCAGTAGGGGTTGATAGAGAATCACAGGATGTGGAATACCCTGTGCTGGGGGTGGTATCCTGATCTTGGTGTGCTTGCTTGTGTGATGTTTCAGTGCCTGTTGCGCTCATGTCAGCTAAAGTGCTCTTCCTTTCGATCCTTTCCTGAATGGAAATATTGGTAGAACGCGCCTTTAGATGACCTCGTCCTAAGATATGGGCGATTCTTGTTGCCCACAGACCATGTATACTCAAGCGGGCGAGTACAATCTAACTATAAGGTATATGTCGTGCTGAAACTAAGTGATACAAGATAGGCTAGATAGCTTCCTCCAAGAACTATATACTCCATTTCATACCGGAGATTTATCAGCTTGAGTGATAGACGACTACGTACTTCAGCAGTCAGACATATAGCAAGTTTCCGTCAAATTTTGAACCACGAGGCGACAATCCTATTGCGATGATCTAAGAGCTTATAGATGTCAGTGATGGAGCGCCCGATCAACCAGTTCATGGAGCATCAGACATGAGGACGCACCAAGTCGGTTCTGAACCCATCAACGATATTTCCATGGCGGTTCCCATGGTGCTTCTTCTGCATTGCACCGTACATAACATGAAAGTATTGAATACTATGAAACGCCACTGGGTGATAGACTAGGTGTTTGTGTGGTCTAATGCATCTCCGATGGTCACGCGATGGGTTCCGACATAGTCACCGCGAGGTTGACCTTTCCATTCAAGTCAGATCAACCAAATAGAAAATATACTCAGCATGGCATCTATCGTGGCGACGAAGTGTAAAGTCATCCAGGCTGCTCCAGACATCAGCTTGCGCCCATGAGTTCCACCGAGTGGATTGAGAAGCAACGGACCGCCAGTATGCCCTAGTAGACAAAAAGCTCAAAGTGTAGGGGAAGCTTATATCCTGATACTAAATTTGACTTTTTTGCTTTGATGGTGAAGACGATGAAGCTGTTATAGAAATGAGACTGCTTCCTTGTACCTGTACATGGATTTCATGCTCTCCATGTGTGACGAGGCATCTCCTGGATGGCCTCAAAATCAGGTGACATGACAAGAAAGTAACCCATGGTCATAAGTAGACATCCTTGGCTTGTTCCAACCAGCTGACGCAGTGCCAAGTAGGGAATCACATAGCTATTCCGTATCGCCAACCTTAATTGGATGGCAATGACATTTGGATTAATCACTCATTTTCTCGTATGGCTTCGGCCAAACTTGTTGCATAACAACGCGACTCCTCAGGGGCCTATGGGCACATGAGCCCTTCCGAGATTCTTGAGAGACAAACATGTGTCAACATCGTGGAGAAACATCATGCTACAATTTGGCGCTCAAATAGAGGCGAAACTTTCCAATGACTGAGAAATTCAACAGCCCTGGTCAACTCTCGGTATTCCATTCTCACTTGTTTCCGATCGATTACTACCTAGCCGAGCAAGCCTGAGAGTCAAGCAGCAACTGAAACGAGTTGTTTATCTCAATGTTCCTCAGTTGTCTTGGACTAAATTATTTGACACTCATGAGCATAGAGGCTTAAGCAATGGTATAGTAGGCTAGCAGAAATATTGGCAGAGTATATACTTGGGTTGCATCAAGGTCAGCTACAAGAAATTTTCCATTGTCCAGTCCCAAAGCATCCCAAAAACAATTGTAAACTCCTCCGCGAGGAGCTCTGTATTGTCATCCTCGTCGAGCCGGCCTATGGCAAGTAATACTCTAGATGTTGATGAATAATGTTTGGGGTGGTCTAGGATGAAACCCAGGGCTGCAAGTTCCTACAAAGAGTGAAAGAGAAAAGGAGAAGCACAACAATAAAACGCCCTTGTCATATAGGCGTGTAGTGTAGTTGGCTTGTCGACAGCACATGGTTCATACCAGAC
>JAJJWO010000601.1:0-14046 GCA_021655895.1 Fusarium sp. NRRL 66739
GCGCGCGCTATAGCGCAACATCTACTCTATGTAGGTACGTTAAGATGGGTAATCATCCCATTTTACCCCTGACCCCCAAGTGCCGTCTGACTGCGTTTCGATCCATGGATCCTTTCAGTCTCCACATTCAACATTTGAGTAGAAACTCAAAGTGCCCAGTCACGGTCGGTTCTTGGACGATCTTTTGGAAGCTCTCGATTTATCTTATCTCACCAAGACCCCCATACTTTTACGGATATACAGAACACGACAATGTCCTACTTCCTGGTCTAGCTCGAACTATGGATCATTGCCTCGCTTCACCTCGCTTCACCCACCCCTGCTATCCCATCTCCCATTGTACACTACCACACAGCACACGATCTAGCCTTGTTACATATCTGACAGGGAAGAGGACGATCATGCTTACGATCTCCTCCATTGCTCGTTTCCTTAATACCGTACGGCTTGTACAGGCCTTGTCGGCCAATTACCCCTCATCTCATCTCGTCCATATCCCCTTCTTTTTTTTATTTAATCTCCCTGAAAGGTTAAAATGAACAGCTATGTTTCTGTCCCATGAAATCCCCCAAGAATTGTTAATTTTTATGAGGCATCTAGAAAAGTAGGCAAAGCGGTATAAATTTCCAGTATCTCATGGTATCTTGCCTCTCGTCTTTGAAAAGTTTATAGAACGTACCTGTATAGAGTAAAAACAGGCCAAGACTATTTCTTGTTTGTCCGGCAGGTCTCCCTGTATCCCGTCCAAATATGCTTTTGCCTCGAAACCCCTGGTAATCTCAGTTAGATCATCGATATTTCTGCACACCCCTACCCGCAGCGTGACAGTACACCCCCATTCACTTCCCGTCAGGATCCTATTGGTCCATGAGAGCTCAAGTCGCGACAACGGTTATGCGCAACATGCGCTAAACCGCAACGTCGTTGCATCGACAGAGGCTAGAGAGGTCTAACATGACGAAGGGTCAATGGAGTCAAATGGAGTCTTCACTCACAGAGACCCCGGTCTGGTAACCACCTGCTGTGGCCTGGCTTGACGCTTTGTGGTCTTGTCGTGCTTGCAGTCGTGCACGACTCATACATACAATACAATACAATGCAATACAATGTTGATGAACCTGGTTGCACTTAAGTAGTGTTTTGTGCTGCGAAATTATCCATCAAATTATGCTTTTGCCAGGTGAGACGGTGCTTGCTAGCAGCGTGGTATGGCTAGTCTCCTGCTCTGATCCGAGCGATCGCTGATTCATGCTTATCTTCCATGTTGAAAATGGTGTTGTATTGGGTTCTTCTGGGCTTTATCCCACCAGGTGGGTTGATGAAAAATCGGGATCTCTGCTAGGAACTTGGAAGGCTAGGTACTATAATAATTGAGACATAACTTGGGTAGTATATTACATTCTAGGCTAGGTAAGTTGCCTAAATTGTACCGCCTGCCTACCAGTCCAAACTCGCCCCGGACTATGGGTGTACATACTGTGAACAGGTCCAAGTGGCCCAAAAGGCCTACCAATTGCCTGCCCTTGGGGGGTGGGAGAGGCCCTGGTCTGTGAAGATGCGGCACCATAACTTAGAGCTCAGACATCAACCCTCTGCTCTGCTCTGCTCTGTCAGGTACCAGATTCTGCCCCCCACACCTTGTAAGTTCCACTTCTTGTACAGGCCCCTGGGTGCGTTCGCAAGCAGTATACTTTTTGATACTTTATTCTTACCTTGATACATGACAGGGAAATTCCTCGAAAGATGACCTTGTCCAGACCCCTTGGCAAGGATATAGCAGTCACGGCTTCATTCACCCAACTCCACCAGAAAGCGTGTTCTAGTTGACGACTTGGGTTCTTATATCCATCCCAGGCCCGGCTTCGTGGCAGGCTATGGCTTGGACGTCACTCGCCACTCTTTCCAACTAAAAGGCATATCAGCTATTATCTTGTTGCTCGACCTGTAGCCTATATTCTCGTCCTCTCATTCTATCTCTTATACTATCTGTTCCTGGTCCATCCCAATCACTTGGCTTTCCAACCGCCTAGGCATAGCTTTCACTTACAAGTTGATTAAAACTCAGATTACGTCTAACTCCCTAGCAAGCTCCATCCACTCGCTCACGTCCAGGCTGTCACGCTCTTGTTCCTCATTCCGTTTCCATCTCGGGAGCGGTTGCAAGCTTTCTGCAACAATCCGAGCCGACCGTGGTCGCAATCAAGAACCATCGGAACCGTACTGTGTTGGTTGGTTGTACCTGTCCAGCTACACTAGCTGGTCTCAGTTTCACTGTCTTCTCACTTAAGTCGACCTACTTCCTCTCAATCAAAATCTCGTCCAAATGCTGGTCACGAGGCAGTACGACACAGAACATAGCCGTTGGCCTTTCAGCAGATACGATCCATCTCGCAATCTAACGAGCCCTCGCATGTCGAACCCGTACGATGTCAATGTCGAGCTGCCGGCACCAACAGGTTGGCAAGGTCATAGTTCAACCGCTTCTCACGGCGGAAATGGACTTGCCCGGTCCTTTGATCCGCGAGATGACTCGCAGCACACTGAGCTGCAACAGCCAGCAGGAGGCAGAGGTAATGCTCTGGGCATCCACATGAGGCCTGAACCAACCCAGGCATATTCTCCCCATCCAGCCACCACCACAGTTAATCAAGACGGAACTCTTTTTCCAGATTCGAGGCATCTGGCTCTTCGGAATGATAGCTATGGAGCGAGATCCGGCGCTTCCGTGCAGGAGGATGTACTGCATACTGAGCCAAGGGGCACCCCTCAAGCAGCAACAAGCAGCACCTTCATGCCGCCAAGCCGTCAAGCCTCAGAGCTCTCTTCCATTCAGTCCGGCCATGAAGGGAAAGCAAGCTCACCGCAAGATGAAGACGAGGATGAGCTTGATGACGAGGACATGCTCGATGCTGAAGGAGAGAATCCAGCCCAAACTGCGGCAGAACGGGCGGCAGCCCGACGCAAGATGAAGAGATTCAGGTTGGTTTTATCCACAGTGGTTTCAAGACAATAGCTTACCAAACTAGGCTCACCCACCAGCAAACTCGATTCCTCATGAGTGAATTTGCAAAGCAGCCTCATCCCGATGCAGCTCATCGCGAGCGGCTCTCGAGGGAGATCCCTGGACTTAGTGCCCGTCAGGTCCAGGTTTGGTTTCAGAACCGGTAACTACCTCTTGTTGATGATTGCTTTGGGCGACAGCTGATTGTATATAGACGTGCCAAGATCAAACGCTTGAACGCGGACGATCGTGATCGAATGATCAAGATGAGGGCAGTCCCTGAGGGATTCGACAACGTACAAGCACTTCATTCGCCCTATGGTGCAGTCCATGGCTTGAACACCCCCGTCGCTCCACCAGGGCAGTTCAATACTCAGTCCTACGCTCAGCATATGATGCGGCCCTTAATTGTCGACGTACGAAGGAACGAGTCGAGCGAGCATACTTCACCAACCAGTATGACTCCAGGATTCGGTGGAGTCGTATACAGTCCTGCTGGCAGCATGAACAGCTCCAGCATGGTATCACCACTTTCTTCAGCTTCGAATGATCGATATACGTACGGTGGCCACTTCTCAGCTTCTATTGCAGGGAGCCCAAGAACACCACATCTGTTCGGACAACAGCAGGGGCTCGGAACTCCAATCGAGATGAACAGATCAAGCCCTCATCCCATCCCTCCTCCTCTTCTTCGCGACGCTATATCGAGAGCCAGGTCCGAATCCTCGCAGTCGCCACTACGTTCCGCCATGTCATGGAAGGGAGACGCAATCGACTATTCCTACCGAGGAGCGAACACAAGCCCGAGTCTTACCGACCGACAACCGCCTCTGTATCAGCCTACACCCATAGGCCAACCCCCGAGTGGTTTTGGTGCTTATGATACGAACTCGATTTCTAGTAGCCGAACCCCTCCAGGGACCCAGACTCAGCCGCGAGACATTGAAAGGGTTTAAAGGGGTTATAGAGTTGTCAACATGCCCGCGTTGTCAAAGACCCCTCGGTGTCGGTCGCACAACTTCAGACCCCAACGATTATCTTAGAATCTGAGCATTTGACCGTTCGAATTCAAGATGCATGCACCAAATGCGTAACCACGACTCACGAATGGACTCAGCACTCCCTACTCAAGCAGTGATCACACGAAGCAGCGACCACATGCAAAACTGACCGATTCGCAACGCGCACCTTCTGAACGTCATTGTAAGAGCCAAGAGCGTCATCTACTATATGGCTCGACTCTTATTTCTTCCTCTTTTGCGCCCGGTTAACGTACCGTCGTCCTCGACTGTTCTCCGGTTCTTTTTCTGTTTTTGGAGGATGTTGCGAGCTCACTGAATGCACCGAGAGGCACAGCAAGCCGGGCATTTGATAATGATAATGATCTTTCCTAAGCCATTAATGGGAATAACTAGGCGTTTACCACGATGATGATGAATCTGAAGCCAAGATTTGGCGAGCTAAAAGGCATTAACTATTAGGTTGACTGGGCGCAGTTCATCTCATTGCCTTGATTTTTCATGTTTGAACGGGCTGGTTCCGGGTTCTGCTTTCATGTATACATACATACAAACAGCCTATCTTGAATCGACGGATGTCAGGAATTATTGATTAAAAATCGCATTTGGCCATTTACTTCACACTGGCATCTCGACATTGGAACTTGAGAATTGTAAGGAGTAGGTCGCCAGTGGCCCCAAGAAACATCCATTGTCCATTATGACAGACATGTTGTTGCCTGGGTATCAAATCTAGGTACTACAGCCAAAATTTTCCATTAGCCAGAGTCTTTATACGGAATTTAGCAAGAATTTGTCATGTAAGCTCTTCAACATCAGATATGCCAGTTATCCTTCCGGCAGCCAAGCGGTTATCAGCAATACAGATAGTTGAGACTGAAAACAACAGACAAGGCTACTAGGTTTACCAGATGTATGGTGTCATCACGGTATCAAAGAGAGCATCAGACAAATAAGCCAATATGGCTAGACTTACCATCATAGCAGTCCAATAATGAACAAGTCAACAAAGGGAAGTGATTCACGTCAAAACACATCTCAAAGAATGATCCAGTGCGCCGCATGTTCTTTGACTCAGGGCAACAAAGAGTTCCAAGGGCAAAAAGATGTCACTTGCATCAGGTCATCACCGCATCATGGCAGCCGCACGAGGGGCCCTCGTGATGATGGTTTTAGGCAAGGTTACTGAAGTGTATTCTCGACCACGCATCCCGAGTTGTTACAGCAGCGTAGAGGTCGAGCAAGCTGACAATAGTTGAGGAATGAGAGTGGTCTTGGTTATATGAAAGAAGAGGAAAATTTTGGGTGAAGCGCTGACCATCTTTAAAAAGTCAGATCATGTGATGTTGAGGTCCACTTTGGCTGGTCTAGCCGAAGTAGGTTAGACCCAGAGAAATCTGAGACGTGATTCGACGTGACTGCCACTGCGACAGCGGAGGGCTCCTGGGTACGTAGAAGCTCCTTTGTCTACTAACCAGCCACTCAGATTAGCGGAGGTGGTCAGTGAACCGACTCAAGCCCGCTAGGCCCGCTGAAAGGTTCCCAGGGCCCCCCCAGGTACCTCGGAGGCGCTGACTGGGCCCAGCTAAAATTGCCTCGTCTTTCAGGCTCAAACCGGCCTCTCCAGTCTCCCTCATTCCAAACACTCCACACTTCTCGCCCCCGATTCAACCTCTGACAACCAAACCTACGATCGCCCTATTCGACGTCAACCCTCGCTTCTCGCCAGCGACATTCGCCCATTTCTCCTCGAATCCGTCGATTCTAGATTCTCGATCCCTACACAAACGCCCAGCGAACCTATTATCCGCCCGCCGCGCCCGCTCAGCTCCGCTCACCGAGTCCCGAGAAAAACCCAGTTCCCGTGCATGACGTTTGGCTGAAGAGAGAAGCGGAGCGCAGCGACTCTCGGTCGACGACCGGCGCGACTCTCGCCCACAACCCTCCCTCGCGGAGTCGTCCACGATGTCGTTCCATCCTCAGACTCCCCAGAGCCCATCGCAATTCTCCTCCGGGACCTCGGAGCCCGTGTTGAGCGTGGCCACCTCCATGACCACCACGGCCACGCCTACCACCCTGCCGACTCCCGCCCACAGCGTCACCGGAAGCGCCCATCACGACGTCGTCATGGCCGACGACTCTCCTCACAAGCGGAAGCGCTCCGTGGATGACAGCGGCGACCGCGAGCAGAAGAAGGTCCATGTCGAGGAAAGCAAGCTGGGCATTGAGGACCTGCATCTTGATGTGGGGAAGAAATACCTGCTTTGCCAAACTCGTAAGACTCCCTTCACAGCCCTTTTCCCGCTCCTCCCGGCGCTCGGATTTTGGCTCTGAATGAGAGCTTTTTGCGGGCATCGTCATGTGTGATTCCCGCCAGAGAACTGTTATGTTAACATCACTCGTTTTTAGCCCATCCGGAATCGTTACCACGCGTCTCAGGAGACCTGTATGAAATGTTCAACCTTAGCCAACTAGCCGCCGAAGTAGCTCGTGAAAAGCCCAACGGAGAAAAGAACGCATTGCGTTCATCCTACACTGGCCATATGAAGCGCTTAGGTATAGCCGGTAATTTCAAGGTGCAAAGAACAGACAAGGACTCCAACGAGAAACCCGACTTTTTCGACATCCTGCACATGCCTGACGAGGACTGGGACAACACCATTGTCAAGGGCCAAAATATCAAACACGGGCTATCACAAGCGAGCCTCTCCAGCCTCGGACGAGCAGTCACCATGGCCAAAGGTCCTATAGGGAAGAAGGACTGGGACACATCGGTATTAGGTCTGCAGGCAGCCTCAGGCGGAGATTTGAAGCAACCATCTTCGGCGAGACCCACGGCCCCCAACACTCCTCTCAATGTTCCTGGTGCGGTAGGACGACTGAAGGCTCAAGGGGCCTCAGCAAACGATCCCAACCGACCACGACGAAACGTCAAGAAGCGAACGTACGGTGACAGCAGCTTTGAGGGTTACGGCGAAGGCTACCCTGATGATGACACAGCGGCTGAGGGAGGATACTCCACGGGTGAAGGAGAGGGAAGCCAGAAGCGGCGCAAAAAGGTAACAGGCATTCGCCTTGCTGTGACAAAGCCTTCCCTCAACTAACTTTTGCCTAGAACCCGGGCAATGCCTCACCATATCCAAGCGCTATGCGTCAGCAAAGTTACGGCCCCGGCATGGTGGGTGCTTGAAGCATCTTGCGCATGCGTCCTGCGTGTTGAATTCACGCGCTCTTTTCTCCATGCTGGGCCCTCGCAAACTGTCTACCAAACCCTACCGAAAGGCGGTTTGTGGTCTTGTTTTGAGGGGCCATAACAGTATGCGGATACCAGACGTTCAGTCGCGTTCTCGTCACGTCTCGCGATAAGCTTTCCACAAACTGTTTTCACGGCTTGTATACGGTGCACACCATCTTTCGATTTCGCAAGAGGCAATCCTTTCCTGAAATGGGGATTACGCAGACTCAACAGTGCGGTAGCCTCTCGGTCTTATATTCACAAACAAAAACCAGCTCAATCTGCCTTATCAGCCTTAGTGGCTTTAATTTTGGTCTTTATTTCTTGCATCTTGAGGGGACGGACAAACAACTTCGCCGTCCCAACGAGCACGGCGTTCGGGCAAAGGGGAAGGGGGGCATATGGAATAGGCCGGACGGTATGGGAGTGCGGTCACTCGGCGGCAAGGGAGGCATTTTACGTTTCTATCTCTCTCACAAAGACGACACGGCCTCCCAACTCTCCCAAGTATTCCTCTGTTTTTGTTTTCACAGTGCAATTCGTATTCTTCTCTTCTCCCTCAGTCACCAATCTTTTTTCTGCTGCAGTCTTATTACCTTACACACGTTTTTGTCTTTATCAATTGCTCAACGAGGAAAAAAGAAAACGCTCCCAACAAGGGTCGGAGCGGGATTGGAAGGGGAGGAGACAAAGGGAGACACGGAGGGTTAGTGAAATACCTTGTTTTTTATTCCCTTATGATGGTTTCATGTTATCATCCACGACTCGACGCGGCGAGGAGAACTCACGCTGTCCACGATGATCACGCAGGGGAGGGGGGTATAGGCGACGGAGAAGAAGGGGGAAAAATTCAAAGGCGATAGCGGCAGTAGGGCCTTAGAATGTCGTCTTGTTCTTGGATTAGATACCAGCTAGAGTCGCAATTCGACCTCTGGTTTACAGCGAGTCGATGTTGCCTTTGTGTAATATCAGTGATATGATTATGTTTGTTTGACCTTCTAGTCTCTCGTGTGTATCGTATCGCATCTCTCGTTATGCCTATTCATTGCTAGTTTTCTTTTACCCAAACGCCTCCAACGATCAATCCATTACATACAAATGCGTCTTCCGATACATCGATATACATTACTCAAACAAACATTACCATGCTGGCCTCTGCACAGCAACCCAACTATTCCATCGACTTGTTACAGTCGACAAGAGGTTTATACCTAGTTCCCACCAAAGTTGCCATTCTCAACCGTCGGATACGCCCCTGTCGTCATCTCGGCCCAGCTCCAATCTAGTGTCATGGGTAGAGAGAAGAGGTCTTGTGGGAGAAGGGGCTGCTGGAACGCGGCCCCTGGATGCTGCGGAGACGAGTGCGTATTCCCTTCGCCATAATTGACTGAATCAAATTCGCCATTCTGAAATGCCGGAGGGACGGGAAACTCCTGAGGCCAGCCAGCTGACATGACCGAGGGAGAGGCGTCATTCATCGGTGTGCTCATAGCGAATGATCCCCTCGCATCGCCCATCTGAGGCGGCGACATGTGTGCCTGCGAAGACCTCCTATGAGTAGCATAAGGTGCCGAGTCAGGAGGAGAGGTTTCTGTAGCAGGGGCTTGCCGAGGTGTTTGGCTCGCGTTACTAGCGCCTGATGCTGATGACGCCTTTGCTGCCGGCACTGAGGGTTTGCTTGCTGTGTCTTGGTTCTTCCGCTTGCGTCGCGAAGACTGCTCCTTTTCGGCCTTTTCGATAACTGCCTTGGCTATCCGTTCAAATTCAGCACAGATGCCGAGCATCCGGTGCACGCCACCTTGCTCAGCCTCCTGTCCAAGCATGGATAGAAAAGTGACTACCATATTCATAAGTCTAGTGTCCGACTTTGCTCGAGGGTCAAGGGGGTTTTGTAGAATGTTTCCGAAAAGTGTCACCAGTGCAGAGACTGGAAAGTAGAGAATCATCCTGATTGCATGTGTCAGCACTAGTATTGCTTGTTCGACTCGGACCAGAAAACTTACCAAACACAAGCAAAATCGCCTTGGGGCACATATTTCAGCAGAGAGACAGACGCTCGCGCTGCCGCCGTGCATAAAGCTGCCGATGAGAAGACTCGTGGATTGAGAGGGCGAGCATTCAACCCCTGAATAGCATAGTTGGCTAGTCGACTAGTCCAATACCCGTGGTGAACTGACATGCGATGAATTGTTGTAAGGCAGTTATAATAGGTGAGGTGTACCATAACAACGTGCAAAATCAAAGGAGTGTGCGAGGCGTTGATCTCGTGCTCTGGTCGATAATCGATCGGGATACGATCCTTCCAATCCTCCAGCTTCTGATCTAGTTCGCCTATCGTGTTGAGGAGTTCGCCATCGGATTGTTTCGTAGCTTGAACGGAATACAATCGCTTGTATACTTCGCTTTCAATGGTGGCGAATTCGCACATGACGCGGAATAGATTCATCTTTCCTTTGCCGTCGGCTAGTGGGATGTTACCAATGTTATCCTCCGGGTCGGCATCTGGAAGTTCAACGTTCATATCATCGTCATCCTGGGCTGGCGGGCGACCAGCTCGGAGACATAAATCTTTATCGAGCATGTATGCGATCCAAAACACTCTCTTGCGTTGCTCGATTTCGATAGGGTTGAGATTGAAACCACTTCCACGCTTGTGTAGGCCGATACTGTGTGCCAATCGCATCGCCGCTGCAACCAGTAGAAAGGTAGGTTGGGGATTAGGTGTTCCTTGCAAGAACAAAGCCATGCCCAAAAGCGCTTGGACACTCAGCAAATCAGTATTACGCATGGTCAGCTCAGGAAACACGCCCATAGCGTTCTTTAGGTGACCCCAAGCTTTGTTGTCCTCGTCCTGTGACACGAGATTGCTCATAACTCGCAAACGGTGGGCAATAGCGAGCGCAACATTGAGACTTGCCCACCAGCCAGAGCCGTGGTAAGGGTCTGAAGAATACTGTAGCTCAACCAGGTGCATAAACGTCGGTTGGTGAAAGAGAGGGAAAATGCAGTTGAAATTGTCGAAAAAGTCTTGGAGCAGCGATAGGGCCTCGGACTTGGGAGGCAACGGACGGAAGATGGGCCGTTGGAACAGATCACTGAAGACCTCGGGTTTCCAGTTAGTCCACTTGTGGTCATCGACAGATATGTCTGATATAGTCCGCTGAAAGGAGTCATCTCCTGTTTTGGAGTTGACCCATGAAACTCCCTTCGGTGAGAAGATGGAGAATCCAGATGATGAACCTGTCACCAGTTTAGCATAAGGCTCCTCGGTTGCACATTTCGACAGCATACCAATGTATCTTGTTTCTCCATAATTATTCGTGACTAGAGAACACATCATCTCTGAAAGAGCCTCTACTTCCTCTTGTTTTTCTGGATTGGTCTCGTCGCCAGCCGCAATCGGGGCGGGGGCTGGAGCTGGTGTCGTTGACTTGCGCTTATCATCCTTGCCAGCCATTGGGTTAGGTGAGGTCATGGAACTTTGAGGTGTAAGCTCGTTTCCATCCGCAGCAGATAGAGCAGAGTGAGATGGCGAGTTGGAGTTGGATGCAATAGCCATTGACGCCTGCCGTGACTTCTGCTGTCTTTCCATTAGTTTCTTTTCTAGAGCGCCGAGATCGCCATCTTCCTCATCGAGAAGACCTGCACATATAATGTGAGCATAGTGTTTTCTATAAAAATCAAAATAGTAGAACAAATATTTACCTGAAAGCCTTAGGAGATGTTCCATGCGGTTCAAACGATTCTCGAGCCCCTCGATGTACTTGGCACTGCAGATTATGAGCAACTAAACCATCACTATTCAAGCATGGAGTGCATTACCCTTTGGGGGGAGCGCGCTTTTTTTCAACTTGAGTAAATACACACTCGGTCTTGTAATTGATGCAGTGAGTACAAGAAGGCATCTTGCCGTCACATTTGATCTTTTTCTTTCGGCACATGTCGCAAGCCTGTTGAAGTCCCAATCAGCATGCACACTTTAAGCCGGCTGCACCGGGAATATCTAAGGACCTCCTACCCTGGCAATTCTCCTTCTCTTTGGATCATTGGAGTCGTCGAGCAACATGGCGGAGTCCGTGAACATCTGAGCGGCGACCTCAGGGGGCAATTGCGGTAGGCCATCGTAGCCACCAAAGATCTGAGGTGGTTGATTCATGACAGGCGGGGCCATGCTCGGTACCTGAAAGCTCATATGGTCCATCTTATCCGAAGTAATATGGATTATTATTTAAAGATATCGATCGCAATAGTCGTCAATCAAAGTTCGCAAAGCGGCGCGAGCGGCGTGTCCACAGGGACAATTCAGAAGCGAGAGGACGTTGCTTTGCGACGTGAGAATCGAAGCGCGACCAAGGATGGTCAAGGCCCCTGTGCAAGGCTGGCTATTTGAAACGCAAGTTTCACCTCAAATCATGGAGAGATCATCTGGGCGATACGGCATATAGAAGTCGTGAAGAGGTTGAAGGATCTCTGTTGGTTAACGTAGATGGCAGATCGGAGTCCACGAGAATCGCTCAAGTTGATATGATGATATTTGGGTGGACAAGGAAACCAGGTCAAGAAAGAAGCGGCCGAGGTGGGCGATTTGGAGGCGTCGGCGCGCTAAAGAGCTCCTATCGGCGACTAGCCTACCTAGCTCGACCAAGACTGACTGACTGACTCTATGACTGTCAGTGTCAGAAGGTGGGTGGGGTGGCGGAGTGATGATGTTGTGTCTTTGGTGTGACAGCCGTGGCGGTAGTGTGTAGCTTAAAGAAGCGGGAGCGAGTCAATGGCTTCTGGTAACGGTGGTGATGGCACTCGGATTCAAGGTGGTGATGTAAGAAGTTGTTGATATGATGGTGTAGATGATTGATGAAGATGGCAGGAAATAACCTGGTAGACAATCTCATTAGTGTGAGATGCCCCTATGTCCTGCCTTCCTCGCGTCGTCTTGCCGGTGAAACAGGATGAGTTGCAGGGAAGGAAGGGGCTCAGTGCTCCGGCATTCAACGTTCACGACTACCTAGACAGGGCAGGCAGCGCCGGGTATTTCATTCAAATCAGGGAAAGAGTAAAGAGGCTACGTCCTCTACAGGCAAGGTGACCGGCAGCAACTGCCCATCAGTAGCTCTCAACAATGTCACTGCTGTCAGCCAATCGCATCTGGCGAATTATAGCACCTCTCGTAGAGAAATATTAATCAGAAAATAATCGCGAAATCCCCATTTCATCAATAGAACTAGCAGTAGAGGCTTTATTTAGGGTTAAGAAAGTGATGTTTATCCATTCAAGACCAAACATGTGCTAAAAACCCACTGGTGCTGATCAGCCAAGCACCCCTGACTGCGCGGCTCGTCAACGGCCCCAGGGTATGACCACAACCTGCATTTCGGTGACGGAGGCATTGCTAAACTTGGGCATTCTATTTTCTCTAGCTCTTGGCTTTTGGGCCACTGATGGGTTATTCATCCGCGAATAGCCTAGTCTGTAGTTGCCTTTGTCTTATCAGGTAGGACAGGCCTCTTCGATACTAGCCATAGCAAATGTTGACAACTAACGCAAGCCAGGTGTCAAGGTTTCTTCATATGTTACGTAGGAGTTATATCCGTTGGGTAGGCGCTAGAGTTACATGGCTTGAGCCCGTGATCAAGACTAAATGGACTCCACTATCAACGTCTTAAACTGGCTATATCTATCTCGGTAAGCACTCTTCAAGTTGAGAAAACAGGCCCCCTGATGACGTGTCTTAGATCTGGAACACTTAAAACAACCCCTTGGCATCCTGGGATGCTGCCATCCCGAGTCTAATCTAACTGCCGGTGTTAAACGATCTCTAAGCTCAGCAACAGATCAGTGGATATACCCCAATCTCAAATACAGGACATGCCTTGACTTATATTTAACCGTTAGATATCTTGCGACTGTAAAGATTGTCTAAGGCAAGGGGGGTTGTAATACCTTTTATAAACAATGAGATTACTTAGATTATAGTTTCTCACCGGTCTTGTGAAATATAGTCCAAGACTTTTTAGAACATTCTAATACTTGTTATTTATTTAGAACAAGTATAATACTACAGCTCTAAATACAGTGGCTTACAAACTTCACTTAGATTCCTAAATAATTCCCATGGAAACTATGCACCTCCCGAAACATTGGACATTTAAATGGATTCTAGGTAGTCTGTATAAGTGTTACGTCTTAAGGGTTTTGCTCTGTTTCAGGTCCGCCTCAGATCTCAGATAGTGTTTGATCTATGTCATGCGGCATAGCACAGGCTGGCACGTAACAGCTATGGAGTTATCTTAGGTAGGTATAAGACTTATTATATAAAGATAACACCTGAGACAATGACGCGATGAAAACAACAAGTCTGCTTCGAGCACACGGCCGAGACAGATTTCAATTCCTTGGCACACTGGTACTCTCTGCGTGACACCGCCTTAACATAGAGCAAACGATAGACTTTAGGAGTCACGATGTGTAAAAGCAGAGATATGATAGCTTGAAGATAGTCTCTCAGGCTTTAGGACAATGGTGAAATTCTAACATATTAGCAGTCCAGGGAAGTTACTTAATTAAGATACCAATAAATATTACTTCAAGCCTTCTTTAAATATATTAAAAACCATAACTATAACTTAATACTTCTTATAATTTATAATAATTATTATTTTATTACTATTTTATCCAGCTGTGTTATTCCTACTGGGCTGCCCTAATCTCGACTTATAGGGTATATTACATTGATAATAAAGACTGTAAAGGTATAAAAGTTATATTTAGCTATAAAAATAGTAACTATAAAG